>JAJAGP010007918.1:0-10517 GCA_025084515.1 Ancistrus triradiatus
TCCAAATTTAAATAGAAACATTTTCAAAGCCAACAGATTTTTTAATGCTCATTACAATTCATTTGACTTCTTTAATTAGCCTATAACGTTGCTGGTTTGTTATGGTTGGTGTACGTGTGTATGTGTCAGAGTAATACTTGAAGAGCCTGTCGGAGTGCCATTATCGTACAATATTGGCACTCCTCAACGTCTCTCAGTGAGTCAGATTCTAGAGTCGGAGCTAGCTGTGGTATAATGTACTGTATAATATACTGTACACATTCTCTCTCTCTCTCCCACTCGCTCTCACTCACCCTACCATTTGGTATTTTTTAGATGACTAAATCATCCATGGTCAACACAAATGGGTTTAAGTTACCATATAGGTAAATTCAGCATTTTATGGTTAATATGAAGGTGGGACAGTGGTGCAGTGGTTAGGACTGTTGCCTCAGCGCCAAAATCCCCAGTTCAGACTCCGCCTGTGTGGAGTCTGCATGTCCTCCCCATGTCTGCGTGGGTTTACTCCAGGTACTCCAGTTTCCTCCCACATTCCAAAGATTAGGGATGCACCGATATTGAATTTCTTGGGCCGATACGATAACCGATTTTTAGCACATTATTGTGGCCGATGTTAAAAACCCATAGTTTAACCTTTCTGCATTTCAAATACAGTAAATCATTTTTGCACTAAAATAAAATAATAATAAACAATTAAAGAATAAAAAAACAGTTAAATCAGACCTGACAATTACTGTAAACACAGGGTGCAGTTCACTCAAAGGGAAAATGGTTTAATTCCATTTTATTTTTTTAACCTTCCTGTTAAAAAGGTAGTAAACTGTTTTTTAGTCTTGAATTGGTACAGGCAGCAACAAGAACAATTAGGTGTATAAGAAAGCTTATGACTGAGAAGCTCCAAGAAAGAATAGAACTGCATACAGAACTACACAGTCAGCATCATCAGATATTTTGCTTAATCAGTAACAGCAAAAATAAAAATCAAAGAAATATTGATATGTAAATATATTATAAATATTGGTTATAATATCGGCTAAAATTTGAATATCAGACCGATACCGATATCTGAAAAAAGTCCATATATCGGCAAATAATATATCGGCTGCCGATATATTGTGCATCACTACCAAAGATGTGTGTCCAAATTGCCCATAGTGTGTGAGAGTGTATGAGAATGTGAGTACATGTGCCCTACAATGGACTGGCACCATGTCTAAGGCTGTTCCTGTCTTGCGCCCTATTCTGCCGGTTATGCATCGGCTCTCCCGCAATCCTGTCCAGAATCAAGTGGATAAGAAAGTGAATGAATCAATGAATCAGTGAAAGTTTAACAGGGACAAACCATGTGTTTTACATTGTATATACCTTTTAGTAAATAAATCTGTTAATACTGGGCTGAAATCAGTTTAACTTTGCTTTCACTTATTATCCCACGGACAGTATATCTTCTGACACTGTGCAATTCACCCAGTCTCAGAATTGCAAATTCATAAGAATTCACATATGCCAAGAGTTAAGGTTGACTAGATTCAGTCCTTCGTTAATTTTGTGATTTTTTTTTTTTTATGAATCTGAACTCCTCATTAAATCAGTTTGCTTTAATTTTATTGGAATGGCATAAGCTATCTTATAAAAATAAAAGTCTCACAGATGTTTTGGTTTAAGTTCAGCTTCTCTTCAGCTTCCCTAACCCTAAGGAATCAAAATTGTGAGAACATAATGACTATACATAAACATATAAACAAAAGGGAAAATGATAAAATCACAGTGTTATTGCTTTAAGAGAGATGGGCACCTGTAATATACAGAACTTAAATCTCTCTTGTGGGTGGCACAGTGGCGCATGTGGTCGGCGCAATCGCCTCAAAGCTCAGAGATCCCGTTTCATCCTGACCCTGGATCCCATCTGTATGGCGTTTGCATGTTCTCATTGGAATATGCTGTGTATGCACAGCTGTGTGTTTTTAAAGCGTTGGTGAGTTGCTACTTTTATACACGGATATACTTTGTATGTTGAAAAAATGCATGAATGGCATGGTGTGCAGAAATGAATAATTAAATGTATGTATGAATGGTGCAGTGGCATGATGGCGCAGTGGTAAGTGCTGTTCAAGTCAAGTCAAGTCAGATTTATTTATATAGCGCTTTTTACAATGGAGCATTGTCTCAAAGCAACTTTACAAGTTTAGATTATCTCCTAATAACTACGTCCAATCCCAAATTGAGCAAGCCTAGGGCGACAGTGGCAAGGAAAAACTCCCTAGTTCTAGGAAGAAACCTTGGGAGGACCAAGACTCAAAAAGGGAGACCCAACCCTCTTGGGCGGGCGTAGATGATCAAAATCTAAGAGCGAAACTAAAGTCATGGAGTCAAAGTTCGAATAGAATGTGAAGTATGCACATCGAACATTAAGTGGCCGGGGTTATGATGATAAATCTAAGAGCGAACTAAAGTCAGGGAGTCAAAGTTCGATAGAATGTGAAGTATGCACATCGACATTAAGTGGCCCGGGTTGATATAAATCTAAGAGCGAAACTAAGTCATGGAGTCATGGTCGAATAAAATGTGAATTATGCACAGGGAGCTCCATCAGATGTTACATCATGTGTGGGGGCCGGAAAATGCCGGAAAACACAGCTCGGAGAGAAAACAGAAAATGTAATTAGTTATTGATTAAGAGCACAGTGTCTATTAACAATCACTGATGCCATGTTGTCAATCACAGATTCCATGTGTAGCATGAGACCCCGGCAGCATTAGCTATAGCAGCATAGCTAGAAAGAGGAGAACTGGTAGGTAACACAGCCAAGAAGGATCACATGAGACATCGGCAACCCCACGGGAGGCAGAAAACAGCAACCCAACGTCTCTGATCACCATCACACACTCTTTGACTGTGAACCCCCAGCTCTGCCCTTAGTCCAAGGCAAGGATGCACAAGTCAAGATCAAGAAGACTGAAGCCCAGTTCAGCCAGACCGCCCACTCGACACTCCCGGCTAATGGACAAGGCAGGCAGGCCAGACATGACTCCAGACTCCGGCCTCAGTGACCCAAGCCATGCATCCCAGTATAAATCTAGTCAAATGCCTGCGTAAATAAGTATGTCTTTAGCCTAGACTTAAAATTTTGGAGAGTTTCTGAGTCTTGAACTAAAGTGGGTAGTTTATTCCATAGTTGGGGGGCCATGTATGAGAAAGCCTTTCCCCCTGCTGTGACTTTTTTAATTCTAGAAACTAAAAAAAGTCCTGTACCCTGCGAACGAAGTAGACGAGCTGGATTGTAAAACTCTAAGAGTTCACTCAGATAATGTGGGGCCAGGCCATGTAGAGCTTTATAAGTTATAAGAATATTTTGTAATCGATGCGGAATTTAACTGGTAACCAGTGCAGTGATGATAGAACAGGAGTGATATGATCAAATTTTCTAGTTCGAGTTAGCACTCGGGCAGCTGCATTCTGAACTAACTGAAATTTATTTATAGATTTACTAGAGCATCCAATAAGTAAGGCATTACAGTAATCCAACCTTGAGGTTATAAACGCATGAACAAGTTTCTCTGCATCGTTAAAAGTGAGGCTATTTCTAAGTTTAGCAATATTACGTTTTTGAAAGAAAGCAATTCGAGTGATCCTGCTAATGTGAGCATCAAAGGAGAGATCTGAATCAAATGTGACCCCAAAGTTTTTTACAGATGGACTGGGCAATACTGGACAGCCATCTAGATTTAGGATAGATGTAGCCAACCTGTCTCTCACAGCCTTGGGTCCCACTAATAGAACCTCAGTTTTATCTGAGTTAAGTAAGAGAAAATTAAATAACATCCAATCTTTTATTTCCTTTACACAGTCCTCAATTTTGTTGATTGTAAGGCTGTCATTAGGTTTGGCTGATATGTACAGCTGTGTATCATCTGCATAGCAGTGGAAACTAATGCCATGTTTGCGAATAACTGAGCCTAGTGGCAGCATGTACAGAGAGAATAAAAGCTGGCCAAGCACTGACCCCTGAGGCATGCCATACTTCACTTTTGAGAGCTTAGACCTTAGATTATTTATATGAACTGGTACCGGTCAGTTAAGTAGGATTTAAACCAAGAAAGTGCTGATCCCTTAATACCTACAGTATTTTCTAGTCTATTTAGTAAAACATCATGATCTATAGTGTCAAATGCTGCACTTAAATCTAACAGAACAAGAAATTAAAAACATCCCTTATCTGAGGACATTAACAAGTCATTTAGTACCCTAATTAATGCTGTTTCAGTACTATGATGCCAGACTGAAATGTTTCATAAATTTCCTTCCTTTGGAGGTAACTGCAGAGCTGCTAATAGACGGCTTTTTCTAAGATCTTTTACAGAAATGGTAGATTTGAAATTGGTCTAGAATTAGATATCACACAAGGGTCAGGATTGGCTTTTTTTAATCAGTGGTTTGATAACGGCACACTTAAAGGATTTGGGCACATAACCAAAGGTAAGGGATGAATTTAAAATAACTAACACTGGCTCTATAACACTGGGTAATACTTGTTTGAGTGAACGTGTAGGAATTGGATCTAATAAACATGTTGATGACTTAGACGAGCTGATCAGTGCGGATAGTTCAGTATTAGTAATTGGGGTAAAAGATTATTAAACTGATGTCTTCACTAGTGCTGCATCTGGAAGGTGGCTGAATAGTTTGGTGATGTGATGAGCATTGAGTTTTATGCCTAATGTTTTCTATCTTATTATTAAAGAAAGTCATGAAATCATTACTGTTAAAATTACACAGAACGTGAGAATCACTTTCTGTGGTTTTTTTTGGTAATTTGGAGACTGTATTAAAGAGAAATCTTGGATTATTCTTATTTTTCTCTATGATTTAAGAGGTGTATGCAGCCTTAGCTTTAGTGAGGGCATGCTTATACTCTGCCATGCTGTCCCTCCAAGCAACCTCCAATTTACTATGTCTCCACTTGCGCTCTAGATGCCGTGTTATTTGCTTTAAGGTACGGGTGTGGTCATTATACTATGGTGCTAGCCTTTTTTCCCTAATGCGTTTCACCCTAGCAGGAGCAATCGTGTCCAGGGTTGAGCGAAGCACACATTCTAATTGGTCATTTGCACACTCAAGGTGATTTCTCTCCTTAGGTGTATTAAATTTCAAGTCTGGTAGGTTTTTAATAAACGCAGCTGGAGTAGCAGATGTGATAGTGCGCTTGGTGTGATAACGAGGCAGAAGGATTTTATTTATTACAGATAGCTCAAATACTAAAAGATAGTGATCTGAAATCGAATCACTTTGCAGGAAAACATCAAGGTTATCTATATTGATACCAAATGTTAATATTAGATCTAAAGTATGATTACAGCGGTGGGTTGGTCCCATCACATTCTGAGTGATACCCATGGATTCTAAGATGGATTCGAAAGCAATTCTAAGTGGATCCTGTTCATTGTCAAAGTGAATATTGAACTCACTTACAATTAAAGCCTTATCTGTTGACAGTATTAAGCAAGAAAGAAATTTAGCAAATTCCTAAAAAGATTCTGAATAGGGACCAGGAGGACGGTAAATAGTGATAAGCTGAAAAAAAATGTGGTTTTGACTTCCATAATGATGGATCAGTCACATTAAGAATCAGTATTTCATTAGCCCTGTAATGGGATTTAGTTGTAACACCTAGCTCTTTGTCAAAAATTGTGGCTATGCCTCCCCCGACCATTAGGACGAGGGCGATTAGCAGACTGTATCCAGGAGGTGAAGCTTCATTTAATGCTAAATATTCATCAGGTCTAATCCAAGTTTCAGTGAGACAGAGAGCGTGTAAGCATTTATCAGTGATCATTTCATTTACAATCACTGCTTTGTTTGTAAGTGATCTAATGTTAAGTAATCCTATCTTTAGTCTAAGGTTGTTTGTTTGGCAGCTATCTGTGTTTATACTAATGAGGTTATTAAAAAAGACTTTTTGAGAGCATTTACGTTTAGGGCAGATGCGGGTAACAGACACAGTTTCAATAATGTGGGTTCTGGGTGACGGTGCATGGCTACCAGCACACAGTTGGTTAAGCCAGTCTGTGTGCTGTCTGACCCCTGCTCTGGATAGTCAACCCCTAACCAACCTGGCCATAAGACTATGGGCAATGTTGCAGGAGATGAGAGCAGCACCCTCCCGAGTGGGGTGGACACCATCCCATCCTAAAAGGCCAGGCTTACCCTCAAAGGCTGTCCAGTTGTCTATATAGCCCACGTTGTTTTCAGAGCACCACTTGGACAGCCAGCAGTTCAGCGACCATAACCTGCTGTAGGCTTGGTCACCTCGCCGCATTGGGATGGGGCCAGAGCACACTACTGCATTGGATATCGCCTTCGCCACTTTAACCACCTCTACCAAAATAGCCTTAGTAACCTCTGACTGACGAAGGCGTATATCATTAGCCCCTACATGAATAACTATCCTAGAGAATCTGTGGCTGTCGAGTTCGCTAAGACTCGTCACAATGTCCGGGACTCTGGCTCCGGGGATACAGGTAACTCTAGCTGCTGTTGTCCCTACAGGGGTAGCTAGTTTCACGTGTCATAAAATAGAGTCATCTATGACCAGAGCTCTTTTAACAGGCTGCTCAGTGAGTGCATCACTGAGGAGGGTAAACCTGTTGGACACGTGAACAGGTAAAGAGTGGTGCTCTCGTGGGCCAGCCTTACAACTACATCGCCGAACCGTCACCCACTTGCCCTGCTGCGAGGGCTCTGCCAGAGTACGGGCTCTAACCTCACCTTTGGCATCCAGATCTGCTAAGCTAGGAGCTGAGCTAGCCTTCTCTAATGTCTGGATGCACGCCTCTAAAACTACAATCTTCTCAGTCAGACTGGCTACAAGCCTACATCACAAATGAAATTTAAACTAATGCCGGAGGAAGAATAGCTAAACATGCCACACTCGGCACAGGGAACAAGCACAGCAGAAGCCATGTTAGTACAATTAATGAATTAAAAGTACTTAGCTTCGGGTGGTGTTGTGGGGTTGCCGAGTTGAAGATCTGCAGCCGATGGTTCCAATGCAATGCTCGGATTTTAAAGTGTTAAGACAAGTTAAGTCAACACAAAACGTCACTAAAAAAAAAACTAAGTCCTCAGAAAAAAAAAGTTGGGAAAAGGCTGTGTTAAAAAAAAAAAAACACAACACTACTGCGACGAAGACGCAACTCTGGTTATTAGCTAATGGCTAACTACTGCGACCACAAGCCGGTATGCCTGTTAAAGTTACTAAATAACGATTAGCGGCAAAAATATATATATATATATATAATCCGCCGGTAACGAGAATAAAATTGATTAAGATGTTGTAAAAAACCTACTATATATACGATATATATGATACAGATGCGGGAATTAAAAAATATCAAAGGTAAATATCTCCTAGCAGCTACGACACCGCGTCCTCTGTGCAACCGCGGATCAGTCTGGGTTGCCAGATCCTCGCAATCCTCGCGTCAGTTCTCTCAGCGTTCTCTCAGCGTTCTCTCAGCGTTCTCTCAGCGTTCTCTCAGCGTTCTCTCAGCGTTTCCCTCAGACCCCCAGCAACCCCCTGCCTCCTGTTTGGGCTGTGCATGCTCTTTCCGTGTCTGTGTGGATTTCTTCCAGATACTTAGATTCTATATTCCAAAGACATGCTTTATGTTGGTTGGTGTCTCTAAGGTGTCCCTGTGTGAGTGAGTGGGATTGTGTGCATGTGTTCTAGGGTCTAGGGTTGGTTGCACCCTGTGCTTCCGGCCCTTGAATTGGCAAAACTGTCCCAAAATTGCAAGATATTAATCTTTCAAAGGTCTAAATTATGAATAAATAACAAATAATTTTTCGGGGAAATTAAACAAATAGATGAAATAACTTAGATAGTGTTTCGATTTAATTTCCTTGTATTGAGGGTAAACATATTGACAGCTTTTTACAGAAAAGAGTCATTGTTGTTCTACTCAAAAGTAATGGCTTCAAACAGTTGAGTAGTTGAAAACTGTTTCAAAGTTAGTTAGTTAAATTGGCTTTTCACAGCAAAACCAGTAGCTCACCAGTACCAAGCAGCTAAAAAGCACCCCCCGGCACCATCACACCTCTACCTCAATGCTTAATGCTAGTAAAGATGCACCATCACCATGCAACCCAAATTATTTTTTCAGTCCACACAACTCTATTGAACCACTCTTAATCAAACTTTCTGTATTCTGCCAGAAACTTCAATTCTGTCATAGAAGTTTTTCTCAGACAGAAATGGCTGATTAACACATCTCCTAGACACATAACTTGTATTATAGAACTTTCTGGTTATTGTTCTTGTCTGGTAAGAGTCTTGTTTTTTGAGGTCTAGATTTCTGCTAACACTTTCTCCAATCTTTGACAACTGAAACATTTCAGCAGGTGATCATCTCTGCTTAAAAAGGCTTTGGGCCTCCAAGATCCTTTCTTTTTGGCAACATCATCTGTTTCAGGTGTTACTGTAACTGAAATAACTGACAGTGAAATGGGGATTTACTTTTGCTTCTAAGGTATTATACAGTGGGTAAAAAAGTATTTTAAAAAGTTCTCCTACTTAGAAAGATGAGAGAGATCTGTACTTTTCATCATAGGTACACTTCAACTATGACAGACAAAATGAGAAAAAAAATCCAGGAAATCACATTGTAGGGATTTTAAAGAACTTAATTGTAAATTACAGTGGTGCTTGAAAGTTTGTGAACTCTTTAGAATGTTCTATATTTCTGCATAAATATGACCTAAAACATTATCAGATTTTCACACAAGTCCTAAAAGTAGATAAAGAGAACCCAGTTAAACAAATTAAACAAAATTGTTACACTTGGTCATTTATTTACTGAGGAAATGATCAAATATTACATAATAGTGAGTGGCAAAAGTAGGTGAACCTTTGCTTTCAGTATCTGGTGTGACCCCCCTGTGCAGCAGTAACTGCAACTAAACGTTTCCTGTAACTGTTGATCAGTCCTGCACACCGGCTTGGAGGAATTTTAGCCCATTCCTCCGTACAGAACAGCTTCAACTCTGGGATGTTGGTGGGTTTCCTCACCGTAATTGGCTATTCCAAATCATTAACTTTATTCTTCTTTAACCATTCTTTGGTAGAACGACTTGTGTGCTTAGGGTCGTTGTCTTGACCCACCTTCTCTTGATATTCAGCTCATGGACAGATGTCCTGACATTTTCCTTTAGAATTCTCTGATATAATTCAGAATTCATTGTTCCATCAATGATGGCAAGCCGTCCTGGCCCAGATGCAGCAAAACAGGCCCAAACCATAATACTACCACCACCATGTTTCACAGATGGTATAAGGTTCTTATGCTGGAATGCAGTGTTTTCCTTTCTCCAAACATAACACTTTTCTTTTAAACGAAAAGTTCTATTTTGATCTCATCCGTCCACAAAACATTCTTCCAATTGTCTTCTGGCTTGTCCCCTTGATCTTTAGCAAATGGCAAAAGATCAGCACTGTTCTTTTGGAGAGCACTGGCTTTCTCCTTGCAACCCTGCTATGCACACCATTGTTGTTCAGTGTTCTTCTGATGGAGGACTCATGAACATTAACATTACCCAATGTGAGAGAGGCCTTCAGTTGCTTAGAAGTTGCCCTTGGGTCCTTTGTAACCTCGCCAACTATTACACGCCTTGCTCTTGGAGTGATCTTTGTTGGTCGACCACTCCTGGAGAAGGTAACAGTGGTCTTGAATTTCCTCCTTTTTGTCCCATTTGTTTAACTGGGTTTTCTTTATCTACTTTTAGGACTTGTGTGAAAATCTGATGATGTTTTAGGTCATATTTATGCAGAAACATAGAAAATTCTAAAGGGTTCTCAAACTTTCAAGCACCACTGTATGTTGGAAAATAAGTATTTGGTCAATAACAAAAGTTCAACTTGTAACAACCTTTGTTGGCAATGACAGAGGTCAAACATTTCCTGTAAGTTTTCTCCAGGTTTGCACACACTGAAGCTGGTATTTTCTACATTCCTCCATGCAGATCTCCTCTACAGCAGTCATGTTTTTGGACGGTCGGTGGGCAACATGGAATTTCAACTCCCTCCACAAATTTTCTATGGGGTTGAGGTCTGGAGACTGGCTAGGCCACTCCAGGACCTTGAAATGCTTTATACGGAGCCACTCTTCGTTGCCCGAGCGGTGTGTTTGGGATCATTGTCATGCTGGAAGACCCAGCCACGTTCCATCTTCAATGCTCTCACTGATGGAAGGAGGTTTTGGCTGAAAATCTCACGATACATGGCCCCGTTCATTCTTCCCTTAACAC
This sequence comes from Ancistrus triradiatus, assembly GCA_025084515.1. Classification (NCBI taxonomy): domain Eukaryota; kingdom Metazoa; phylum Chordata; class Actinopteri; order Siluriformes; family Loricariidae; genus Ancistrus; species Ancistrus triradiatus. Next base: position 10,304 of record JAJAGP010007918.1, read on the forward strand.
ATATCAGTCGTCCTGTGCCCTTTGCAGAAAAACAGCCCCAAAGCATGATGTTTCCATCCCCATGCTTCACAGTAGGTATGGTGTTCTTGGGATGCAACTCAGCATTCATCTTTCTCCAAACACGATGAGTTGAGTTTTGATATTCTCCCAATCCTCTTCTGGATCATCCATCATTGCTCTCTGGCAAACTTCAGACGGGCCTGGATATGTACTG
>JAJAGP010007919.1:0-10512 GCA_025084515.1 Ancistrus triradiatus
GACATCTGTCCATGAACTGAATCTCAGGAGAAGGTGGGTCATGCAGCAAGACAATGACCCTAAGCACACAGGTCGTTCTACCAAAGAATGGTTAAAGAAGAATAAACTTAATCTTTTGGAATGGCCAAGTCAAAGTCCTGACCTTAATCTAATCAAAATGTTGTGTGAGCAGCTAATGTGAGGAAACCCACCAACATCCCAGAGCTGAAGCTGTTCTTTGTGGAGGAATGGGCTAAAATTCCTCCAAGCCGGTTTGCAGGACTGATCAAGAGTTACAGGAAACGTTTAGTTGCAGTTATTGCTGCACAGGGGGGTCACACCAGATACTGAAAGCAAAGGTTCATATACTTCACTAATATATAATATTGGATCATTTTCCTCAATAAATAAATGATATCATGTGGACAACGATAAATGCTGGACAAACTGACTGGGTTGGCGCTGATGATATGTTTTGTTTTGTAGTCAGCAGATGCCTAGAGCTGCCTAAATAACTTTATCAATCACTGACACCAATTTTCCACAAAATAATGCAGTACTGTTTATGTCTGCCCTCAAAAATGTCTTGTCCCTTATAGATTATAGGTGTGCCCTTTAGCTGAGTGCCCCAGTAACACACAAGTATATGAACAACTACGTTCACGACACGGATGGTTGTCTAACAGCAGGTATATCTCCAGCCTAGGACCTTTGTACAGCACTGTATAATCCTGACATGAGTTGGTTTGATTTGAGTTTGAGTCACAGTATACCTACGTATTCAGATAGGGTTACACCAGTTGTTGGAGGCCTAGAATTGCATGAACTCTGATAATAATATGGGGCTAAAAGATGTGTTTAAATCAATTAAATCAGGGCCACGTTAAATAAGACCTCCATGAGAGCTCTTTTTTCTTTCTTTCTCTTTTCTTCTTACTGTATATTCTGGTCATCAGTCCTGGAACTCATCCTGTGTTTACATGATATGGAAAATATGTTTTTTTTTTTTTGCTGTTGTTTTTTTTTTTCCTGCTGCTTCAGGCCGGCAGCTTGGAGGGTTTATGTGGCCAGAAGCCCACATCTGCAGTTAGGAGTGATGGAATTTGAAACTGAGGTAAAATATACAGGAGGGTTTGTTTTCAAGCGCTCCCACAAAGAAGAACGAGAGTAATAGAGAGCTGGAGAAAAAAAAGAAATATGCAATGAGTGCTCAGGCAATCCTCTGCTGGATCTTCTTTCCATTTTGATGTGAACTGTAATCTGCTATAAGTGAAATCACATGGTGAATTATCCCATAGAGAAAGGCTGGGAGACTGGTAAAGGGGGCTGTAATGATGATGATGAAGGTCTCTGGTTCCACTAATGAATCTGCTGATTGGATTTACTCTTCATTCAGCACAATCAGTCACCATGGTGCATTCCTTGCCTTCATACACAACCACCTCGTCTCGTCTCATGGCTGGGAGGAGCAATGAAATTACTGAGTTTGTTCCAACAGTCGTGTCACATGACCTCTCCACAAGTACAAGTGCCTAGAACATGTACAGTAATTTGCAGGATGTATGATATATGATATACAGTGCATCAACTGGGTGCATGTTGGAAAGGAGCCAGTGCAATCATGGTTTAGGTATTTGTCTGCAGGAAGTCGAGAAGAAAATGCACCTTTAAGGGAAAATCCACATCTGGCAGTATTTTAATGCACAAATCACATACGAACCTGCTTTTTATGTTGTTAGGCTTTTTTAGTACTGGCAAAAAGTCAGTGAAATTCAGATTTAATTGTAATCATGTTTTATGAGTAGAAACTATGACTTTTTAAGTAAACTTTGATTTACTCCGTTACATTTACTTAAGGAACTTTTTGAAAAGCGTCTTATGAAGAAAGAAAAAAACTGTACTTGTACTCTATTGCTTTTCTTTTTGTTGGTTTTTACGGGGCTGAATTTCATCTGTTTAAATGTAATCTAAACTTGTGTCTGGATATCTTTCTTTAATCTCTATGTAGCGTGCATGTACAGCGCTTAGGATCCTGTGTTTGCAGACGTGGGAAAGATTAGAGCGTATGATAGGAACTAAATCAAACTAATGTAAAACATAAAACATTAGGTAAATTATAAAAGACGATGATGACTATTGTGTGTGGTTTTCTTTAATTAAGAACACAGTGGTTTTTATCTTCCATGCCTTTGTTCGTGTTGGTTGTTCCAATCTAACGTTAGAGGCTTTGTGAAATATATATAAACTGTCTATTACGCGATATATTCTGAGTACGCTCACGTAGGCCTTTGTGATCCATACCATCAAGCAAAATTTTTTCCAACTAAAAAAATGTATCTAAGAAACTAAAGTATTCTGTTGTAACAACTAAATCAAGGGATACACGTTGATAGGGAGATTTTTTAAGTCCTTTTTATAAATGAGGAATCACGGATTTGAGATGGTGTTGTATTTCTGAAGACGTTTGTTAATTCAGTTTTAAAGCTGCATGTATATATTTGTTGTTGGTGCTTATCAAGTCAGCCTTATTTCTATAGCGTTTTTGACAATGAGAGTTTGTCTCAAAGCAGCTTTACAATTTAGATTATTTTCTAAATTATAAGGCCACAAGTGGCAAGGAAAAAACTCCCTAAACGTTATAGGAAGAAAACCTTGGGGAGGACCAAGACTCAAAAAAGTTACCCATCCTCCTTGGGTGGGATTAGACATTATATGTAAAAATTGAACTAAGTTATCAATATTAAGTTCATAGTAATAATTAAAATAAACAGAAAACTAAGTAAATATTAACAGAGAAACATATCCTTAAAGTATAATAATTAAAATAATAGGTAGACTAAGATTTTAGAGAAAAATTTGAATAGAGTGAAGAGTGTAAAAGAATAGAAAATATAGAAAACTATAGCTAAAGCGTTGTTTGTAATTGTTCTGCTATTTAATTTAAGTTTTTTTGTAATTATCATTTTCTTTCACAAAATTAGAACAGCTGTACAGTATAATCCAGAAATTAATTTTTTTACTTTTTTGTCATTATTTAGATGGAATAGATTTTTAAAATCTAATTTACCCTAACCTAATAGTAAAAGTACAGTTTTTACTTATACTAGTACTTTTTACTAATAGTTGGGTTGATAGTATATATATAGATATATATGGGGGGGTAATATATATATATATACAGATGATATATATATTTATATATATTATTCGATATATATATCTATATATATATATATGAGGTAGAATGCGTGGGTAAAGGTAAATGTATATAAATATATATATATAATATATATATAATAGATAGATATAATATATTAATGTGAATGAATAAAAAAGTATTGTAGATGTGTGTGTGGTGTTTGTGTGTGTGGTGTGTGTATGTCCTGAGTGTGTTGTTGTAATAGATATATATATATATATATATATAGATATATATATATATATATATATATATATATATATATATATATATGTGTGTGTGTGTGTGTGTCTATATATATTGTGTGTGTATGTCATACATATATATATATATCTATATATATATATCATAGCTATATATATATATATATATGGTATTATATATATATATGTGTGTGTATATATATCTGTGTGTTGTGTAGTATATATATATCTATGTGTATATATGTATATATATAAATATATGTGTATATATATATATATATAGAGAGAGAGGAGAGAGAGAGAAGATATATCTACATTACTGTTTGTGTCTATATATATTCTACTATATATATATATAAGATCTATATATATATTGTAGATATATATTATCTATATTAAAGTTACAGTACTTTTATTTGGGTACCCTTTTTTCTACCCCACTTCTGATCATGACTGTAACATGCAGCACATAAGGAACCTTGAGTTACTGCTAGAAACGTAATTTTTTTATGAAAAGCCACACTAAATATGACAACTGTTTCTCTGGTTCCTAGAGATAAAAACAAACCCACCCATTCATTAATACCTCTTATGGATTAGGTCAATCTTTTAATCATAAGTAGATGAAAAGCCAAATTATGGTAAAATGATGATGCAGACTAGTAGATAAAACAGTATCTAATGACACACTTGTTATACACTAGATAACATGAACCTCCTTTCTTTTGGACTCTAGGAGAGGTTGAATACTTCGATAGCGAGTGTAGCTGTTACCTGTAGAAGGCTTGATTTGAGTGTGGCTGAGTGCCTATGTGGATCCAGTGATGAAGCAGAGCATGTTGTTGTCTCATAGTGTGAGTGTTTAATGGTGTAAAGGGCCTGGTTTAATTAGAGTTGCAGAGCACCATGCTGCCATTTTGGGTTTCACATAAACATCGTATTTGCCAAGATTATATTGTTATGTTGAGCTATGGAGTGATATTCAAACAATCACATGGTGGTAAAGTGTGAAAAAAGTTCCTCAACTTCCAAACTTTGAATGTTAGGTGACTTACAGCAATCAAAGCGTTTGTTTTTAGAACCTGGGCCTGGCATCTGGTCCAATGTGTGTTTGTACCACTTTGCTTGCTGGATTTGACTCCAGATTCACCAAAACCTTTCCAACCTAAAGTGGTTCCTGACGATAAACGAATGAGTATAATACACGATCATAATCAATTTGGTTGGAAGCTTTGAAGGCAAAGTTCAACATTTTCAACCTACTCTCATGTATATGCAGGGTATGAGTGATTTACAAGAAAGAATTCCACTGAGAAAGGTTTAGATAACGTTTAAAGGTACCTAAGGACAGTCAATAAGGCAGTCAATAAATATTTATGCAAGAAAGGATTTTATATGCAATAGGACTGTCAGATGATTAAAATATTTATTGATTAATCACGATTATTGCTTGATGCCATATCTAGTTTGCATCACAGTATTTCAATGCCAAGGCATCACAAATATCAGAACGATACCTTTGTAATGTAAAATATTAGGGATGGATTGTGACACAATGTGTGTCATAGAGATTGACATCTAATGCAATTGCATTTAAAAAAATCTTTTTTGAATTCTTGAAGTCTTACCTCATGATTCCATACACATTTAAAACTCCTAATCTATATTAATTGCAGGGGACTAAATATTATTTTTGTTTAAATTTTTATACAGGAAAAGCACACATAATTTTGAATTGTTATTCTTCAGAAATAAAGCAGGAATATTTTCACTTGTATTTAATATATGGTGAAGCCACAATAGCTTGACCATATATGAAATGAGGGAACATTTTGTTCACAATTTTAAACATTTTTTAACGTGATTTCTTTTACATTTACAGCATTTAGCAGACGCCCTTATCCAGACCGACTTACAACTGATAGTCTTACAATCCAAGCAATTGTGGGTTAAGGGCTTGCTCAAGGACCCAACACTGGCAGGCTTGGCAGAGGTGGGACTTTGTGAACCCTGGGACCTTCTAGTTCATAGTCCTGCACCTTAACCACTAGGCCACCACAGTCCCCTTTTCATTGCAGGGGACAAATTTCGATTTTGTGTGTGTGTGTGTGGGTGTGTGTGTGTGTGTGTGTGTGTGTGTGTGTTAAAAAACGTATTTAAAATGTGTGCATGTTTTGCATTTTAACACTTCAGAAGAAAAAATCGTAAGAAAATCGAATCCTGAACTCGATATTGTGAAAACCGAATCGTGGGCAAGGTACTGTATCGTTACACCCCCTAAAAATCTATTTTATTAGGTACTTATAAGAAGCAGAATGTGCAATCTGGCTCTCTCGGGTGTTACGTGATGGAGTGTGGGGTATTTTTGTGAGTCTGCTATCCGATCGCACATTGATGAGTAATTGTGTAGAAGAAAACTATTTGAATTCCTTCACACATAAACAATTGTGTTCCCGAATAATGCTCTTGAATGTTGTGGAATAATGAATCCTTCACAAGTGAAGCAGTGAAAATATGTTTAAAAAATGTTAAATAACTATCACGTACAATTACGTATTTACCCCATGTATTGATATTAAACCAAAAACACAGACAGGTGAAGTGAATAACATTGAGAGTGTGATGTATTTGGGCAGTGTTGTCCTTGGGAAACCTTGGGTCCTGGCATTCATGTGGATGTTACTTTGACACATCCCACCTACCTAAACATTGGTTCCAGACAAAGTACACCCCTTCATGCAGCTGTATTTCTAAAGCAGCCACTTTCAGCAGGATAATACACCCATGTCACACTGCAACCGTTTTCAGGAAATGGTTGAAGAACATTACAGAGTCTAAGGTGGTGACTTGGCCTTCAAATCCCCCAATCTCGTATCTGATGGACAAGCTGTGGGATGTGCTGGACAACAAGTCTGATCTTACAGGATAAAAAATGATCTGAGGAGACCAGAGGTCTTGTGGGTCAATGCCTCGGGAGGGTCAGTGCCTTACAAATGAAGCAAGTGGTTTTAATGTTATGGCTGATTGGTGAATTGGCCGGGATTTGGAGTTAAGTAAAAGAAAAATGGATAGTTTATGAATACACATACTTCACCGACATGGTAGATACAGATTAGATTGGGAAACACATATTTATTCCTTTAATAAATGCTGTATAAACGATAAGCATTCCTCAGATTATTACTCTATATGAGTTAATGTGAGTTATGAATCTAACCACCTCTTTTTTTCCCCTTTGCTTCCTGACGTTATCTCTCAGGGAATGGACACATACCTCTGTCACATAAACTATCCCTCCCTCTCCCTCATTCTCTCTCTCTCTCTCTCTCTCTCTCTCTCTCTCTCCCTCTCTGGAACTGTATCTGACCTACTTTCTGCACACAGCCAGGCAGAGCAAACTCTCCCCCAAACCTGTTGTATTCATTTCTCCTTTCTCCCTCCGCACTCTCTTCACTTCATCTCTCTGTCCTCCCCTCTCCTGCATGTCAAAAATCACCCCCTTCCAACCCTATCTTGGATTTTTTCCATTTGCAATTACAGTAATATGTAACATCAGGCGTACTGAGATTTAAGGCTTTACCTTACATAACCCAGTGGATTTAACCAGAACGGAGCCTTTGAGCCAACACAACTAATACTGAAAAAAGGGGGAAATGAACCGAATACTCAAACGGGGTAGGGGCTAGCAGGGGACGCATGATACAACTGCTAACATTGCAGCAACTGTCTCAGGACCTGTACTGTTAGCGATGACACCTACTGTAGATGTCTTTTACCAACAATATTTTACCAGTAATTGGTAACGTAAAGCAAGAAGGTCCAGGATTCAAGCCCCAGCACAGCACTTAACTTGCTTAGGTTGTACCTAATAAGATCGTATCCAATGTAAGTCGTTGTGCAAAATGACTAAATGTAAACGTGATGAAGACCATATGCACGTACCCAGAATACCCTCGCTTTTTACAGGGTTGATTGTGCGTACTGAGTGCCAATAATTATTTAATACATTATAGGTCATATTTGCTTTATGAAATGGTCTGGGTGAAAATTTCTAAGTGTTTCTTGGCCATGGGATGCCTGTTCCTTGTGATAATGAGCTTAAAAGTGTTTGTTTAAGTTTTGTACGCCGTGCTTATGTCAGTCTTGGCCTGTAGATCTTGGCCACCAGGTGGCTTTTTTTTTTTGGGATTCATTAGATTTGGTTTGTAGAGACTTAATTCAAGTCAGGTTAGTTGAAAACAGCCTCTGTTTCTCAGTCAGATTCAAGGCATATTTTCTCTAATGAACGTTGCCAGCAGCCAAGATTAAACGAGCAGAGATGGAGACATGCATGCGCTGGAGAGCGGCGCTAAAAGAACCATGGATGGATGAAGTTAGGGAAGAAAGGATAGTGTCAGACATACAACCAGCTCCTGAGTCGTTAAACTCATAGTCCTGTAAAAGAATGTCCGGAGTTTGTTGATGGAGGAGTGAAATGAGTAGCACTCAATAGTAATCCTGATGGGTCACATCTTTTTCAGTATACTGTAGGACTTTTTGAGGGTTTTGAAAAGTCTTGATGTAGCAATGGTCTCAGCGTAAGGGTGTGCGATACGTATCGTCTACGATAATGTCTTAATTGTTGTTTTAATGATGTGCGAGCTGACATCATTGAGTATGTCAATCACTTTGCAAAAGCATGCCTTAATATTTCACGTATTGACTACGTCATGTAGGCAGGTAGGATAACTTTCAGAGTTTTTCCTTGCCACTGTCACCCTAGGCTTGCTCAGTTTGGGATTAGATAGAAGCTGCTTTGAGAGAATGCTCCATTGTAAAAAGCGCTGTAGAAATAGATCTGACCTTTGACTGGAGAACAAACTGGAGACAAAATACAGACGCCACCAGATTCACGGTCTACATCATTAGATTAAACTGCTAGACGTGGCTCATCCTCATTCGTCTGGAGGGAGACAGACGTTGCTCAAAAGACGGCTGCAAATAATGTCGGAAATCGGTTGCCATTACAGACAGCTTGACAACGAACTCATTTCGTCATCTGTAAACTAACCACAGTGCATAATATAAATATTATGACAAACTTCGGGAGTCAGCTGTCCACAACAGGCTTAAACCAACCAAGGTACCAGCACAAAAACACACTCAGCAAAAAATTGCGAAAACATTGGAAAAAAGTACAATCTTACAACAAGAAAAGCAACAGATGGTGTATTTTTCTTACATTTATATATCCTTCAATGTTATTTCCATTGATGGGATAAATAAGCATCAATTAATAATAACACATTTACAAGGCTAAGCTTGTCAGACTTGCATTGTATGCCCTTATTTTAGTGTTTAGCAGTGCTACACTTGCCCTCAAGTTCACTCAAGTAAGTTGAGTCTGAGACAAGTCTTAAAATGGGTTCTGGGAGACAGATTTAACTTTGTTGAATGTATTAGGCAGACTTTCTACAAGAGTTTGGATTCTATCTGAGGGAATTTTTGTCCATTTTTGCCCAAAAGAGCATTTGTGCTACCAGACACTGATGTTAGATGAGAGGGCCTGGCTCTCCAGTCATGGGGTTTAGCGCAGTGCTCCATGCAGGCCACACCAAACCCACCCAACCATGGCTTTATGGACATTGCTTTGTGCACTTGGGCGTAGTCATGCTTGAACAGTAATGGGCCAAACTGTTTAAAATTTCTTGGTATGCTGAAGCACTAAGATTTCCCTTCACTATAACTACAGGGCATAGGCCAACCTATGAAAAAGAACATCACAGCTTTATCCCTTCTCCTCCAAACTATACATTTGGCAAAATGCAGTCAGGCAGGTAACATTCTCCTTGCATTTGCCAAACCCAGACTCCATCAGATTGATGGTTAAGCGAAGTTTGGGTGGTTACTTCACAGAACACGTTTCTACCACTCCAGAGTCCAGTGGCGGCATGCTGCACACCACTCAGCCCAACGCTTGGCATTGTGCTGGGTGATGTAAGGCTTTCATGCAGCTGCTTTGCATGGAAACCCATGCCCCAAAGCCCCCGGCCACAGTTTTTGTGCTGATGTTAATGCCAGGTGGTTTGGAACTCTGCACTCATAGAGTCACTATCCGCCTCAGCACTTGGCGACCATGCTCTTGTGGCTGAGTTGCTGTGGTTCCTAAATGCTCCCACTTTTCAATCATATCACTCACAGCTTATCCTGGAATATCTAGTAGGGATGAAATTTCATACCACACTCAAATGTAGTGAGCTCTTTCAAACCGAATGAAAAACCTGAATTCAGTGATTAAGAGGTGTGCTCCAGTACGTTTATCCATATGGTGTATTTAAAGCACTTTTTCATAAAATGACAATACTTGTAATACTTGAACCGATGAACTGGATGTGACCCTGTTATAATTCTTAACAGGCTGTCTTTGTCAGTGTCACCTTTGAAAAAAACAATCACGTTTTAGAAAAGAAAAAAATCATTTACTGATTTTCAAGGCTCCTTCAAAGTAACAAGTAACGAGGACATTGTTAGAAATGTAGTGGAGTGAGAAGTACAATATTTGTCTTGAAAGGTGAAGTTAAAGTCATGCTCAGGGAAAAGTATAGATCCTCAAAAAGCAAGTAAATGTACTTGGTTACTGTCCACCCCTGGTAATAACATTTCAGCTTTGAGTACTTTATATCTCAGGACCTGTTCACTTTTTAATACGCCTTTAACGTTTCTTGCTCAGGTTTGCTTTTAGCGTGCTGTGCTACCTCTTTCAGAACTTTTGGATTGACATTATGAGCTCAAACTGAGCATGCATATTTGGCCTGCTGGATTTGATTTCAACCTACTTTCAATCTCGGCGTGGCTGAAACAGTATAGTTTTTTTTTTTTAAAGCACACAGTCCTCTGCTGTGCTCCCATGCTGTTATTATTCTCTTCTGTTCATTTCTGCAGGATTTTGGCTGCAGATGTTTTCTCCTTCAAGGTGGTTCATATAGTGTACTCCTTTTTCTACTGTTGTCTTTAATACGTTTTTGTTAGGGCTGCAGCTGGGCTTTGGAGAGAGAATACAGAGGAAAAAGATGAGGGATTTGAATCCATTCATATCACAGTTTCATCGGTTTCTTTCCCAGTTCATAAATGTATACCTTTTTACGTCTCTCT
>JAJAGP010007920.1:0-10512 GCA_025084515.1 Ancistrus triradiatus
CAAATAATAAGTACTACGTTCTCTCCCTGTGTATATACACCATCTACAGTCTTTTCTGCCGGTGGTTTAGTAGAACCTTCTTCAGTTTTTAAATGACCTTGCAATGTAAGTGTAAACATTTTCACTGTTTAATATTACCTTTCAATGTACCTGTTCATCTCTCTGACCCTTGGAATGTTCTTGGTCTTTAGGTACTTTAGCCTAATACAGTTCATTTCTGTCCACATGTTCTTTTGCCTAGAACAGTAAGGATTTAATTACATGTACATGATGGCACTGTCCTTTGTGTGGCAATGTATTGTTGCTGTTAATTAGTAAGTGGGATATTAGAAGGCTTATAATAACACATTTCCAGCAGGCTGAAAGATGTAGCTGTGTCCTAAAAGTTCTTTACACAAAACTCAAATGCAAGTTTTGGGTATTGACACAATAGTGTTACATTCAAAAGAGAAATTTGCTTAATTTCAGATACCGACATGGCAAATGACCTGACGTCCTGCAGTTTCCGAACACAAGTTAAACCTTCCGGGGATGATGGACACAGGTAAACACCAATACACACATTGGGGAGCCCACACAGGATACTATATCTGTCCATTCCATTCCAGCAGTATATGATCCTAGTCTTTCTGATGTTCTGTGCTAATACATAGTTTGTTTTAACTGGAATTTAGTTATGACATTGCTCATATTCTGTCAAATCTACTAACCATCCCTCTGTCAATAATACTTCTTAATAATCCTCTCTGAGCCTTTCTGGTTATCTTGAAATAAGCTGGACAATTAAAGTTCACTAGGAAAAAAAAACAGTTGGATAAATGTTTCCTTCCTAATACCTCCCTTCACCTAATATCAGCACCAGTCCTCTCAGTTAGAGATTTTGCCAGTGACTTCAGGATAATCCTTTCAGTTTACCCAACTCCTGCATTGACTGGATACTTCAGCAAGTTTGTAGTATGAATTTCAGTGTTGAGAAAGGTGGTGTACAACAATGATTTAGAGATACAATGGGAGCCAAAAGTCAATGCACACAAGGATTTCCATTACAAATTATATAATCAAGATAATTTTAGTTAAAAATATTTTTTCAATAATACTGTGCATATATTTCAGTATTAGTACTTGTTAGTTGTTGGCATGTTCCCTCTTTTGGTGTAATGAAAGAGGTGGGACAGTATGGAAGATGCAAATAAAAAACCCTGCAGTAATTCGTACATTTACTTTGACTATTATTTTATTGCAGACAGTATGAATCCAATGGATTTCATGTTTTGTCTGGTCAACTTCATTTAGTTTGTTAATAAACATCCGTTTTTATATTTCAGGCCTGCAACACATTCCAAATAAAGTTGGGCCGGGGGCAATTTAGGGCTAGTAATGAGGTAAAAAAATAATAATAATGATGTGATTTCAAACAGGTGATTGTATTCATGATTTGGTACAAAAACAGTATCCATGAAAGGCTGAGTCTTTGAGGAGTAAATATGGGCAGAGGATCTCCAGTGTATCAACAAATGCGTGAGAAAATTATGAAAATGTGAGAACCAATGTTCCTCGAAGCAAGATTGGAGGGGATTTAAGGGTTGAAAAATGCATGGACATCTATGGAAAAGATGTCGTCTTGAAGGCAGCATATGTTGCTCTAAAATCTCAATGTACTTTTCTGCATTAATGCTGCCCTCACAGAAGTGTAAAAGACCTTTGCCAAGGGCACTGACCCAACCCCATACCATGACAGAGCCTGGTTTTTGGACATGTTGTCCAAAATGGGCCTTTTCTTCTTTGGTCCATAGCAAACGGTGTGAAAAGAAATTCACATATTTTTTGATAGATATATAGATGGAAACTTTATTGATCCCAGAGGGAAATTCAAGAAAGGCACCGCTGGGATTTGAGCCCAGGATCTCCTGTTTACTAGACAGGCGCTTTAACCAACTAAGCCACGGCGCCGTTGTTTTTGTTTTTTGTTATTGTTTTCCATACCATCCTAACTTTTTCTGTTTGGGGTTTGTATATAAAAGGTAGTTCCAACATGTGCAATTGTACCCATATTAACTCTATAGAATTATAAAATTACCATATGTATAAATAACATTAATAGACAATTTGATCAGTATAATTGTAAATAATACTAAATATGGTGTATATTAGTAACAGTAGCAACATACTGTTACAGTAAAAAAAAAAAAAAAAAGTCTGACTGGTCAATGCACTGGGATTCTTGTCCTGGACACTTTTTGTTCCTTAGAGCAACCCAAGGTCTTTATAGTCTAAGCACCCTTGGGTAGAAATACACACAAAATAAGGTATACTTGTACAGTATATTCATTTATCTTGAGTCAACAATCGGGGCCCAAGCAATTGCCTGCTTACATTGTATGCTAACTATGCATTTATAAATGTGTTTATCTTGAGCCATAAATCTTAGTTTGCATGTTCTTTCTAAGAAAACATTAATTCAGATTGGCATAGGCTATTTGGGCTATAAAGGAAAGGAAGCTTTGTGAGAGATATTATAAGCAGCAACACACAGATCGTAAATCATAATTTGTTTCAGCTCTAATTCTACTTACAACAAGCTCAGCTCAGGGAGAACAGCTAACTGTAACATAGCATCTTGTGGCTGTGATGTGTGTTCATTCCCAGGGTTTTTGATTACCATGGGCCTATCTCAGTGACAACGATCCCAAATGGCTTCACCCCCCAGAAGCGAGCACGTTCCCCCCGCACCTTCCTGTTCAAGCCATTGCGATGCAGAAAACACCTGAGAAAATCCAGGATTCCTGCTCCATCTATAAAGCCAACTCACTTGTGAAGAATTTGTTACAAACCATCAACTGTGTGATCTCTGAATGTTATACTCCCCACACACATTTTGTTTTCAACTGTTTTTTCTCTTTAACACCATCAACACCTCTCTATCTCTCTCTGGCATGTACAAGTTACACATTGTACATACACTGGCTGCCCAAGGGAGGGGATATCTGTTTGTGTCTGCACAAGCGTATACTCGATGTGTTTATGCTCCTGGGAACATCTGTCTCTATTGAAAAGCTCCAGATGGCTCTTAATTTAAAATCTTATACAATAATAATAAAAAATAGCACAGCGCCTATTAGAGAAGTTGATATTGCTTATTTCCAGCCCTAATTGTTTCTGTACTGGTGAATAAGAGCTTGCAATGGGTTGTTTTTGTAGCTGTGGGATCAAAACAATGTTTTTAACAGCTGTTTGCTGTGTTTTTTTTTACTGTATACAAAATTGGAAGGGAATGTGAGAGGTATAATCATGGTAGTGAAGGAAGGATAGACTCTGTACTACTGTGAATGTTATTGTATGCTTAATGTCTATGATGGGAAAGTGCATTTTTTTCTTCTTTCTGTGTGCAGTGAGGAGGGAGGAGCTGCACTGTATTAAGAGAGAACTGAAGGTAATAAAGAAGCAGATCGATGAGCTTCTGAACAGCCTGGAGCACATGGACACGCTGAGCAGAAGCTCATCTGGTATTGCACATAACTGCCAGTTGCTGTGGCAGTACTGTGCAAAGGTCTTAGGCTACCATTAGATTTGTTGTTTTAGCAATGGTATAATTACAATATAACATATGAAAGCAGAGCTGGAGGTGGCAGAACTTAAGATGTTGAGGTTCTCTTTAGGAGTGTCTAGGGTGGACAGGATTAGGAATGAGATCATCAGAGGGACAGCACAGGTTGGAAAATTGGGAGACAAAATTCGAGAGGGAAGACTGAGATGGTTTGGACATGTGCAGATCAGGGATAGTGGAATATTGGTAGGAGGATGTTTGGAGATGGAGCTGGCAGGCAAGAGACGGAGAGAGAAGACCAAAGAGGAGGTTATTTGGTTGTGGTAAATGAAGATATGCAGGGAGTTGGGGTGAGAGTAGAGGACGTGGGAGGACAGGGTGAGGTGGAAACGTTTAAACTCGCTGTGGTGACCCCTGATAAAGGAGACGAGAAGCCGAAAAAAGAAGAAGAAGAAACATATGAGCTAAATGTATCTATGATATATAACATATGATCAATGACTTGGACCCAAAAATTTCAAACTAGGATTTGTCACTCCATACTTTTTTTCTGCTGATCTTCATTCCAGTCTTTGTGGACTGTACATATAAAGGACTTATCACCCTGTTCTCTTTCTTAAAAGTGGTTTCTTGGCGCCTACTCTTCCAAAAAAGACCATTCCTGATCAAGCGTCTTCAGACGGTGTATAAGGGTTCAAACTTGGTGTCCCGATGAAGCTGCAAGATGCTGCTGTTGCTCCAGTATAAGGGGAATGGTCACAATAAAATACCTGCCACTGCTACAGCCTCTAATTCAAAAGGTGACCTAAGACTTTTGCACAGTACTCTACATATCATGGTACTGCTTATTGGACACTGTGGTCTCTATCTTTTACATTGAACATGGGATGATATGTTTACTCTAGTATCAACTCAGACAAACTCTTGGCAGGAAACTCAACTATAAAACGTTTAGCCAAAACAATAGGTAACCTAGCCAGTGCAGCATTACCCATAGCATGATGTGAAGTGAAAAAAAAAGTGAGTGATTGAAACAATAAATCAGATGCACTTTTCCAAACGGCTGTATAACCTTGAGGGATGGAGAGTAAGTTGGCTGGAAAATCACCAGACGACAGTAAAGTAATGTGTGTGAAGAATAGTAAACTGCAAGAATTAGCCTAGTGACTGTAAAACTTGTCAAACTTGCACTGCGGCCTTTAGGACAAAACTACATGTAATATGGTAAAATTTAACAGTGGTTTATCAGCAGTTGCCATTTATGAGTATCGAGATACACTAAATGTGATGATGACCAAACAGCTGCATTGATGAAAAGAAGAGAGAAACTCATTTGTTGCTGTTAAAAATGTGAAAAGAACACCCACTGAGACCTAATCAAACATCAATACTATCCCTTAAACGTCCAGTCTGAAGAGTTAAACTTGTTCTCTAAGGTTTTGAACCTTGATTACTGTGGTAACCTCAGATCTCGTAGTCATTTCGTCGTTCCAGAACGCTTGTCGAGAACCGAAAACGATGAGTACTGGAGCAATTTTCCCATAAGGAATAATGTGAATAGAATTACTCCCAGAAAATCTACACGTATGAGGCATTATATGGATTAATGGAGTTGTATTGTTCAGGTGCTCCCTGATTTACGATGGGGAAATGTTCATTACCAATCCATCACAAAGTTAAATGTATATGAACGATGAATTTTTGGTATTGTTTTAGTAGAGCGTTCTATTTACTTATAATAGTGGAGCCTATGATAAGTATTGAGTTAAAATGTGCTTAACTTATCAACTTTAAAAATTGATAAGTTAATGTTTTAAAACACTTGCATTAACCTACAGCTGGCCAAAACCATTCACCCAAAGCTTAATTTATAATAAGTGTTTGAAAAATCTAACGTAATTTAGTGAGTAATGGGATGAAAGTGAAAAGTCAAAACAAAACACTTGTTGGTGAACTCGGGGTGCTAGCATAGTTGCTAAAGCCTAGTGCAGTCTGTGTTCTGGAGCATTAAGTTTGTGTTTCCCTTTTGGTTGGCAGTCAATGCAACTCTTTTTAGGACCCATGGAGACTTACTTGCACAAAGAATACAGTACTGTATATAAAAATAAAGAAAAAGCAAACGATGACAACTGAGACAAATTCTGGTGAAAATGAGTTCTGAATTTGTCGAGAACTGAGGTATCACTTTACTTTGTTATTTAGACTTCTCCTTACGTTAAAGCTGCAGGTTTGGAGGGAAGCTTGTGGGTTGAGTCTACCTTACCCCCCTCACTGCAGTTCACTTGCAACTTTTGATAAGACAAAACGAGGTCTGCATATCTTCAGTGGACATCTCAGGTACAAGTCTGTTGAGAAAATTGGTCATTGGAGACACATTTCTTTCAATGAAAACAGGTTGCACATGAGGACAAATGTGGCATAAAACTGTATTGTTAATTGTTGTAGATAATCTGAGGTGTGTGCAGAACACACCTTAATGAATTAAGCAAGTATGCAAATATTAGGAAAAACTGCAGATGATTAATGTTTTGTCTTTCCTTGGCAGTGTCAGGAGGTAGCAAGAGGTGCTCTGAGTTCTGCGGTGTAAAGAGTTCAACTTGCAGTCCTATTAGATCCAACAGGACAGTCAGAAAAGAGCTAAACTTTGATCCAAGAGAACCTACTCACAAGGAGAGCCAGGTAAAAAAAATCCACATCCCACCTAATATATTACCCTATTGTGCATACCTAGTGTTTTACCTGTATGTGACTTGTTTGTTTTAAGTGACTGAGGCAGTGTTTTTGCTACTTAAATCAACAATTAATTGTTTAATTTCTGCCTCCACAGTTTTTATTCCTTGTCTAGCTGACATTGAGGATGTATGAATCAGAATAATAATGAATAATAAATGAATAATAAATCATTGCAAGTGTTGCAAATGCAACAGTCATTATTATTGACTGTTTATGGTAGTATGGAAATGCCTCACTCCTATGTTCCCTGCTGTGTAATCTAACGTATGGGGTTCCATTTAGTGCCTCTTACCTTTAGAATGCCTCATTTCTTTTGTAGATTATAGCTCAACAGTCAGACCATCATTGTCATTAAAGGTTTCACAATAGCCGTTTTACTGTTAGGCCTACACCAAAAAGCAGGGCTATATAATATCTAAATAAAACAATCAGGGGACAATAAACCGACTACACTTAATTTACATTCTGTATATATACAGAACTGTGCATAAGTCTTTGGCCACCATTAGATTAGATATACCATTGTTTTAGCAATGGTATAATGACCATATATATTTATTTCTGTCTCTTTATGTCTCTTGAATACAACCAGAAAATACAGGAACTTTGTATGGAGTATTAAAAAAAAAAGAAAAATCAGAAAACCAGCTTCTACGGGCTACATTGGCAATTATTTAGTGTGACCTCCCCTTATACTTGACCAATGGCAGCATCTGGCAGCTTCATCAGGATCCAAAGAAGTTTAATCAAGAATGGTCTTTTTGTAGAGGTAAAAGCAAAGAAAGCATGTTTTTGGAAGGGGAACAGGGGGAAAAATCTAGGTTATGCTAAAGCTCACAAAGATTAGAATGAGTGATGAATCCAAGTTTGAAATATTTTGGTTCAATCTTAGACGATATGTTATACATGGTCATTATACCATTGCTAAAACAACAAATTTAATGGTGTCTTAAGACTTTTGCACATTACTCTACTCTACATTCAGTACTTATACCTAATACTATGACATAACCTACATTTTTTTTAAACACACCACAGAGTTTGGTGTCAGACACTGGAGGTTATGGAATAATTCAGACCCATCTTTTAAACATGTAAAATGTACTGTACATTTTGATGCAGATTGTAATCTGGTCCTTCTGTCATTTCAGGTGAAATCAACAGATGTACACAAATGAGAAGATTCGTCTGATTTATTTATTTTTTATTTTTTACATTTCCCATGTTCACAATTTAAGCGATGTGTCATCAGTTCACTCAAAATATGCAATGCAAGTTTAGTTGTATTTAACTTGGTGTACTTAAAAAGTGCACAGCAAGAGGGGTTTTATTACAGTAGAAGTCAACTTAGAAGGAATGATGATTAAAATTGTAGTGAATAGCATAAAACTGAATACAATGCATAGCTTAAATATTTTTTTTTAAAGCTAGATGACATTCATTTGGCATTTTCTGCCGGTAGATAGATAAATGAATACCCCCTCACCCAGCTGATAAGATAATGCAATGATGTAACATTAACTGCATACATTTCATAAATTGGTTTGGCATTTGTGCATTTCTGTAGAAATTAGCACTGACGGTGATATAATCTGTGTAGAAAGAGTTTGATGTGGCTTCAGAAACGTAAAGTATTAGGGTGTGAGCTAAGGGTCTCACCCTAAGTAAATGCATGTGTAAAAGCTATCCAAACAGAAGCTGTGTATATTACCAAAGGTTTCATTTCGTTTATGGCCAGGACACTGTACTGCTGATAAGATAAGTGAATGGTCATTCATCAAACAATGTTTAGTATATTAAATGAAAGGTCATTCTTAAGCAATTTAAATAAATGATTAAAGTGAGAAAATAACCAACATATTTAGCCTTTCAGTGTCTGTTATTTGTATATATGCTTATGCATCAATTAACTGTTTCTGCATTGATTTTTGGGGATACCGTATTTTTCGGACCATAAGGCGCACTTAAAATCTTTTAATTTCTCAAAAATCAACAGTGCGCCTTAAAATGCGGTGCGTCTAATGTATTAATTAATTCTGGTTGAGCCTTCTGACCTATAACCGATTGTAGATGGTACACGGCGTCATAAATCTGTCAAAATGTTTTAGCACGGTCTTGGTAGGTTAGGAAGCTCACGGCCACCGTAGTGCGCAGCATAGCGGAGTAATATGGTATGTGCTTCAGCATTAGGGTACGTGCATTCATTCATTTATTTTCGAAGCGGATTTCAAACACAACGCTATCAGTCACGCAGTACAACATGGTCATAGAGCAGCTGTGAGAGAATTCAACATTAACGAATCAATGGTACGGAAGTGGAGGAAGCAAGAAGACGCCCTGCGCCAGGTAAAGACCAAACTGAGCTTCCAATGGAACTTAAGAGTTTTGTTTCATTTAACGCGCCTTATAACCCGGTGCGCTTTATGTATGAAAATAGACCCGTTAGCAGCCGATCATTGATATTGTGCCTTATAACCCGCTGCGCTTTATAGCCCGGAAAATACGGTACATTTTCATGTGACCATTTCGTGCATCTGTAAAAACATTTCTAGTTTTATGTGAGCATTTAATCTGGAAACATGTCCCAAACCCTTTCTTTGGTGCATTCAGTGAAACAGTGGTTCTGCTCTGCATAGTTTAACGTTTGCTTCTACCAGCACTATTGAAGGGCTTGATCATTTACCAGCTAATTATGGCTGATTGTGATGGGAGTCACCAAAAACTACTGTAGGTATCTCATGTAGTGCTGGGCCAGATACGTCATTATACTGAAAAGTCTTTCTCCTGTTGCATTTTTATACTACTGTTTTTACATTTCAGAATTTAAGTTCGTTAAATGTGAAGTTTGTAGTAATTGTTTGCATGTGGTATCCCAAATACAATTTCGGCTTAAAAATAAAGGCATTGTGGCTTGGATTGCATATTGTAGCTGCATAAGCAGAATGATTTAATAGATACATTATACATGCTAATCTTAAGTGTACATATAAAGACGCCATAAATGAGGAAGTCATGTAATTTTTAAAGAAATGTCTTTGTTGAACTTGCACACCAAAACCGTGGTTAATCTCAGAGTAAAACTGCTGTGTCTCTTATTGCATAAGTTAAGAGTACATAGATCAGATTTGTGTGTTAAAACTCAATTTTGATGGTAAATTGTCTCCAAACCATGCAACAGCCCTCTGTCGTTAAACATTAAGCTGAAGGATTGTTGATATTGATTAACTCATCACGTCAAACCTTGTTCCATCAGCAACAAACACAGCAGCTGAGCAGGGATCTCCCTCATTTCACAGTGAGCAGTTCACATTACAGCATCTACATTGGAAAGGTACCATTTTCAAGGTTCTTATCTGTCTGTTTTATGTAATTTATTATACTAATTGGGGAGGTATTAAAGAGTGAAGTTGGGGATACCACTTTATTTGTTCCTTTAGAATTCTTATGTGTATGCTACTTGCACCTTGGACAGTGGAGCTGTTTAGAGAATTTGTATTTGTTTGAGTGCATTTTCTGTGAATACATTTACTTTGGAATGCATGGTGCAAACTCTGTCAGGATACCCTTGGCAGAAATAAATGGAGATAATAAGTACAAAATAGATTGCAAAAGTAGTGAGGGATCAGTCTCTTCAGTTGCATCTTTCCATCTTTGATACTGCAAATACCACCACAGATCAGGTACTATTTGGGTGGTAGATTTTTCTCAGCCCTTCACTGACACTGATATGCTGTTGGTGTGTTAGTGTGTGTTGTACTGATATGAGTGGATCAGACACAGCAGTGCTGCTGGAGTTTTTAACCACCTCAATGTCACTGCTGGACTGAGAATAGTCCGCCAACCGTGTCCTGTGGCCAGCATCCTGTGACCACTAATGAAGGATTAGTGGTCATTAGAGAATCAGCTAATACTAACAGATGAGCTGTAGTGTCGCAAGTGCAAGGTGGACCAACGAAGTAGCAGTGTCTAATACGGTTTAACATGAGTGGGCACAGTGATTAAAACTCCAGAAGCACTGTTGTGTCTGATCCACTCGTACCAGTGCAACATGTCAGTGTGACTGCAGTGCTGAGAATGATCCACCAACCAAATACCTGCTCTGTGGGGGTCCTGACCATGAAGAACAGGCTGAAAGGGTGATAACAAAGTATGGAGAGCAACAGATGGACTACAGTCTATAATTGTAGAGCTACAAGTTGGAGCTGATAAAATGGACAATGAATGTAGAAATGAGC
>JAJAGP010007921.1:0-10506 GCA_025084515.1 Ancistrus triradiatus
TAATGAGTCGGGTCAGATGTATGAGGTTGAATGTTAAACTCTGCAGTGTTAATGCCCCTCCAGGATGAACAAAGAAAATGATTTGTGCATGTGTGTTTATAAATAGGAGTAGTTCTTTACCTGAGTTCTGAGACGTCCTGGGGTTTGTGGTCCTCTGGTTCCCCTGGTAATTATCCATATTGTCATACACGTGGTCACTATCGGATGTGCTTTGGGCGCTAATGCCTTTGTTTGCAAAAATACCCCCAGTTATCTCCATTATTACTACCAAAAATGCTAATATTGCAGTACAGTACTTTATACGAGCTGCTCCAACCTGTTGTGGGACAGTTGCTGAAGTTATTGCCTTTTCTTGATCACTTCGCTCCTCCTTTATCAGTTATGGGTGTTGGTCAAACAGCACATCATCACATGGCATCTCTGAACCTGAGGGTTTTTCCACCATTGGTTTCTCAGATAATACTGTTCAATAAATAGCACAGAACAAAGTTTCATGTTTCCGACTCCAACGGCTTCAAAATAAAACGACTTCCTATGTATTGTGCTTCCCTGGAAGAGAGGTATGCAAATCAGTGTGTTATTTTTAAAGTTTGTGAACCCTTTAGAATTTGCTGTGTTTATTAAACTATGAGGTAAAGCATGATTAGATTTTCACACAAGTCCTAAAAGTACAACCCCAAATCAGAAGAATTTGGGACAGTGTGGAATATGCAAATTAAAAGATATGAAAAAGATATTTCATGTTTTGTCTGGTCAGCTTCATTTCATTTGTTAATACACGTCCATTCCTGCATTTCAGGCCTGCAACACAGTCTAAAAATGTGATGTGGGGATGGGGGCAATTGAGGGCTAGTCATGAATGAAAAAAAATAAATAATGGTGTGATTTCAGATGTCAACAGGTGATTATAATCATGATTTGGTACAAAAGCAACATCCACAAAAGGCTGAGTCTCTGAGGAGAAAAGATGTTCAGAGGATCTCCAGTTTATCAATAAATGTGTGAGAAAATTATAATGTTTTAAAACCATGTTCCTCAAAAAAGGAAGGATTGATTTACATATTTCAGTCCTAACTCTTTCTGATTTAGATTATTTTGCATTGTCTTTTTGAAAAATGCATGGACATCCCTGACAAAGATGTCGTCTTGAAGGTGGCTTATGTTGATGTAAAATCACAGTGTACTTTCAGCATTAATAAATGACCGTTGCCATGGGCACTGACCCGACCCCATAACATGACAGAGCCTGGCTTTTGGACATGTAGCTTATAATTGTCTGGAAAGTCCTTTTCTTCTTTGGCCCCAAGCACATGTTGGTCATTTCTTCCAAAAACATCTGGAATACTGATTGGCCTGAATTGCCCATTTGCCACATGATGGGCAGTAGTGCTGGTCGGTGTTTCTGTACAGTATTAATTTTTCATTTATCTCCATACCGGTAGCACAGCATAAACAACAGCTGTAATGCTTCAATAGGAAGCAAATTATATAACATTGTTCACTGCTAAAAGTGCTACAGAGCGTTGAGTAGAACGGCATCACAGAACGGCATTCTGGGTACAGCTTGATTATATAGCATTTCTGGCCGTTTGATAAAAATCCAATGCAAATCAAAGCATTATGTATTGTAAAGTTGTAGAGCCACTGTTAAGAAATAATATGATAATTTTATCTTAACTACAGCATTATATAAATATATTTACATACAAATGATAAAACATTAGTTAAAATTCAGGTAATAGTGTTAACAATTGGATTACTGGACAGTGGACAGTGGTGGCCTAGTGGTTAAGGTACTGGACTCTGTACCAGAACAGCCAGGGTTCAAATCCCACCTCAACCAAGCTGCCACTGTTGGGTCCCTGAGCAAGGCCCTTAACCCACAACAGCTTGGATTGTAAGAATCTTGTAAAACTGTCGATCTAGATAAGGGCATCTGCTAAACTTCATAAATGTACTGGATCAGTCATGTATGTTTTGAGATATATTTTATTTGACACTTTTTCACATCATGACACTACTTTTATTTTGCATTTACCTGCTCGACAATTTAATGTAACACACGTGTATTAAAACATTTTTTTTGCGTTGCTTGAAATCGATTTATACTTTCCCCTTTTCGCCCACTCTCACTGTACAATGATATAAACTGTAATACCAGTTATGACAAGTAGGTGGCCCAAAAACAGAATATGGACCGTTAGACTATACATGTACAGGACTTTAAACGTTACAAGGTCTCGCAAACGCCGTTTAATAAATGACAGCCCCGTAAATTTACAGTTTGCTCCAGGGTGTCATTAGACCCATTTAAAAACGTTGATGGGCCCCACTAAATTCACCACAGTACTGGAGTGAGTAAGAAAGTCATTACAGCTTTCGGTTTAATCCCGGATTGCTGCGCAGGTCGCCGTTAGTAAAGTATTTTCGTGCACCTCGTTTCATACATACAGTAGATCAGCATCACTGTGGTGAGAATAACAAAATAATGACTCAAACCAGTTTCAAACGAAAAAGAAAACAAGCTCAAAATAAGGCGCATAGGACAAAGGCTAGCTCTGAGTGCTATGGCACGTCAACCTAATCGTTGCCCTAGTTACAGAGACTCGTTTTTTTGGCGCGGATTTTTAAAATGTCTTCCAAAGCAAGTTTGCGTGCGAAATGGCTGACAGGATACCTGTGAGTCAGTACTGTCCCTGATGACGAATATAGGGGAAACTGTCAGTGTTGTGCCAGTTCACAGCTTTTCTGAACTAGTTCAAGTTCAGTTCATACATGCTCAAAGTGAACAGTTCACGTTCAAAGTTCACAATTTTAATTCTGAACTAGTTCAAAGTTCAGTTCATTTTTCTTTTTTCGTGAGATATTCAAATAAATACTTTTTCTCACACTACAAGCTAGAAATCACTATACGTTCTTTGAAACTTTGAAAAAAAAACTGCTCATTGTAAACATTTGGCTCATGGCAACTGCGATTGTGTACGGCGGCATTGCTATGGCTACACCCCGCTTATTGCTGCAATTCAATTTTCACGAGTTAACGTCGTGGCGGGGGAAGCCAAGTCTGTTTTATTAAAACTAGCCAGTTATTGTTAACTAAAGTCTCAGCCGGGGAACGTACTACGTTTCCCGCAATGCATTGCGCACCACAATCTGTCAACCCATTTTCTGGTTTCTGGGTGGTGATTATACATGATTTTTTAAGCGGCCACCAGCAGGAAAAAGGGAAATAACAGGGAGGGAGGGAAACTCTTTTTTCTCTCGTTGGCGTTTTTTTTTTTTTCAAAAAGAGGGGAAGGGGGAGGGAAGGGTGGGGGGGAAGAGGTGAGAAGGAAGGGAAAACAGGATTGTAACTTCAGGTTTCAATGGAAAACCAAAATTCCCAACGGTTCATTTAACAGTGGATGTGTTTATGCCGTTCATGACACATAATGTGAACTAATCACGTTCTTTCAACGTCTTTATTAACACAAAATGTGTTGTTTGGCATTCAGTTTCAACGTTCAAGTAAAAAAAAAATGAGGCGTGTTCAATGAACGCGTTCTTTTGAAACTCGTTCAGGCAACAAACACTGGAAAACTGTACGGTTTTTTATCATAGAAGCTTTTTTTTTTATCAGTTGTCATGGCGGAGCTGTTTATGACATTGAACCCAGTTATTGGGAACCGTTGTCCGGAGCTGCCTACTCGCTCCTAACACAACACAGGGAAAAAAAACCCCCACCAGAGTCTGAAAACACGGGAGTGTCCTTTTACAGTCGTATGAAAAAAAAAGTTTGGGCCACCACCCCTCTCCCCGGGCCAACGGGGGAACTGTGGGTCAATGGCAGGGGAGGGCGAAGGAGGGAGCAGAAAGACAATCAAGGGGGGTTAAGCATTCAGCCACAACTTTCTTGAGTTTTTTTTTAAAATATAATCATTTTTATAGCAGTGATAATGAACACAGGTGATAATTATTTGAGGGAAGTGGAAATGAAATGGAAGGAGTTTAGTTTCAGTTTAGTTTATAGGTTTTTACAGGAAAAGTGTGCAAGTAATTACTTTCAAACCACAAAAAATTAAGGCCAGCGTGCCCTAAATTTGGGGGCACCACCAAACAGAAAAAAATTACAAAATATTTTAGTAGATCCTCGTTTGTAGAAATCAAGAAAATACAGCCCCTAAAACGCTTCCTACAGCTTTCCCAGTTCTGGGGATTCTGGTTTGAAGGTGCTTTGGACTCATTCTTCTTAAGAAAAAAGAAGGAAAACAATCTCCAGTTTCAGTTCAGGGGTTTGATTGTTCCGGAGGCCATGGACAGGCAACACATGTGTAAGGCAATATTCATGTGCTAATGGGGAATGAAGATTGGATGGGATGGCAATTCCAGAAAACGTTGTTGTAAACTGGGTTCCTTCGGCATGACTGGCCTTAGTTAGAATTGTTTTAGATTTTTGAGGCGCAGGGGTTTGGGGCGTTGGCCTCGGTTGTGCAAACTTTGTCACTGATTCTTGAACATTTGGTTTTCAAGGAATCTGGAGATATTAACTGGAAATCCCAAGCGGACCCTCAACTTTAAACAAGATTTCCTAGTAACCTTGCACTGGGCCACACAAGTCCCACAGGCGGCATTGATGGAAACTGCACCAATTTTTACGGTGGGTAAAGCAAGAAGGGTGAAGGAAAGGTGTTTGTCTTTGGGGATGCTGTTGGTGTTCTTTTTTACGCTCTTGTTATGTCCAAATAACTCAAAATTTTTTAGTTTCATTCCAGCAACACCAGCCAACTTTTATTTCCAAAATGGAAGCTGGATTGTTTCCAAATGTGCTGTTTATAGCCAAAACCTCAATGACTCTGTTTGGGCGTGGTCGCAGAAAAAGGCTTCTTCTGCATTTACTCTCCATAACAGGCATCTTCCTGGTGCAAGTGACGCTGTATTATAGTGAACGATGAAAGTGACACCTCTGCAGCAAGCCAAGAGAAGGTTTGTAGTGTAGGGTCTTTTGACGGTGGTCGTGGCTGACTATGGAACTGTTCTCACCATCCTTCGCCTCTGCCTAATCTTGAGATTTTTCTTGGTCTGCCACTAGGGAGTTCCTTAACTAGAACTGTGCCTGTGCGTCTTCCATTGCATCACTATTGTCCTCACAGTGGAAAACTGACAGCTGGACATGTTTCTCTGTCCGAGAGGAGCTTTTCCCTTTTCCCTGAACCATTGATGGTGAACACCTTTGTTTTTTCAGGGCCATTTGAAGAGTTGAGTTGGTTTTGAGGCTCCCATGTTGCACTCTTCAGAGAGGGAGAAAGGGAGATGCAAAGAGTGGAGAAAAAAACTTTCCAAATTTGGCCACCTTCCTTAAAAAACCCTTCTCATTAGTTGGAAATTCCACTTGTTATGTAAGATCAAGGTCAAATGAGCTTACAAAAACAAATTTTGTGTTCCTTCCAATTAATTGTGGCTAAAGGTAATTCAAAGACAAAAAGGGGCACCAACAAATTTATGCACCCGCCAATTTTGTTTGAATAATAATAAATAAATTACTGCAACACTTTCTGTTGTTTAAAAAAACCTATTATGTTTTTGTTTTATAATAAAAATTAACTTAATTTACTTCGCAAATATCACGGTGTTTTCATCTTGCTATATGGAATTATATTTACCCTTGAAAGTTGCTTGAGGCTGGGGACAAACCAATGATTTATAAAAGAAAAGAAAAAAGAAAAAAATCATGGAAAATTATTTCAGGGGTGCCCAAACTTTTTTTCAATAAGGACTTGTACTCAGATTCCCATGGAGGAAGGATTGTGGTATTTTGGTGTTGGGTTCCTTGTTCTGCTGTTAATTAAATGTTTTGATATGAGATTTATAGTTTAGATATTCGGGGACTGCATGAATCATGATATATTCCTGGAGTATTATTCTCAATCGGGCTGTTAAAAAACGTTTGTCAACCAAAAAAAGGAGGGGGAGCTAATAAAAATGGACTTATCAAGTTTTACCTAATCATGCTGATAATATCCAGTGAAAAATTTTTCAGAGGATTTGGGACTCTGAATATAAATATTATTATAGGATAGAAAATGTTGATTAGTTCATGAATTGTAATTAATTAGCAGTTAAAAATTTTTGTTTTTTTCATAAATAAAAAATTCATACTATATTTTTGCCTTCTCTAAATAAATAAAAAAAAGGGGTCAGGAGGGCCAATTTTTGGTAGTCAGTAATCAAAAGAAGAAATTGTTAAAGGTAGTTGGGTGGTAGGTGGTTGCTCTGTTGGATGAGGTTGAGGTTGGATGATGGTGGGAGGGATGCAGCGGTTTGGTGGGGTGGAAAATGGCATTGGGGTGCCCCCTTAATTTGTCCCACACCAAGTTTCAGGGAATTTAAATATATTATTTTTAAAGGAGTAAAAGTTTAAGGTATAAATGGACCGCTATGTAAATATTGAAAAGAAAGTCAGCTATGCAGGCAAACAAAAGTACTGCTTTTCCCATAGTTATTTGAACTAGCCATGGTCTACCGAATAAACTTACCAAAAAATACATGATTGGACCAACAATCACAATTAGCAAAAGTTTTAAAAAAGTTTGTTGTATTTATGCTTAGCTAGTTAAAAATGGGCATTAATTGCATTATATTTTTTATTAAATTATTTAATAATAATTAATACAAATTGCAAAAAAACGAAAGGTTCCACATGTCAGTATACTAACAGTAAACAAATCGTTTTTTCAATCCTGTGTTCAGGAGATTCAATAATTTATTTATTTACGTTTTTTCACAGGGCTTTTTTAACCAGATACACATTTGTGCCGGTACGGACTCTTGACTGTGGGATTGGGTGTGCAATCTCTAATAATTATTTTTGTTGAGCTTATCGTATACAATAAGTGGGTGTATATATATTTTTTTAAATGAAAATTTCTCTTTTTACAATGTATTGCAAAATGGTAATAGCTCTGGGATATTACTAATCAGAAAGGCTGGGGGTTTTTTCCAATCTTGCTTCTGCCAAGTCCGCTACTGATGCGTGAAACTCGTGGAGGGCAAAAAAAACCCCTTAAACCTCTACAATTCTCGCTCTGGTGGGGAAAAAAACAGTCCCAGGAACGTTTTGTTTGAGCATTCTTGTGGCTCTGCTTGGAATTGAATTGAAGTAAAATCAATCAAATGGGTTATGTTTTTTTTTTTTAATTTTTAATTTTTTTTTTAACAACTCAAATTGTTTAAAACTCAAATAGAACAGATTTCCAGGAAAGCTCTAACCTTTATCTCCATTGAGCTGATCGACATTAGTTTAACATCCAGTACAAACGAAAATAACATGACTTATGTCTGTGACAATATGTTCACCATATGACTATGAAAACAGTGTCCTGACGAGGAACGCTTTATTTAATTATCACACACGTCATAAACATAATTCTTACCACAAAATTTGATGAAGGCTTGGACGTATTATGATTATATGTACTATATGATTAAATACAAAAAGTAAAGTTCTTGTTTTCTAGTAAATATACGTAGATTTAGTTGTAAAAATACACACTGAGTAAACCCTAACAAAAAGAGGAGGATTAAATGCCGTGTAACAGACAGAAGCTGAGAGAGAGGGAGACCAGGTTAAGGTTCTCCACCAAGCCTCATCTCCCAAACCATGAGAACATCAGTACAGGTATGTGCCATATAACGTCAGGTCAGAAAACATCCATTTGCGTATAAGGTAATTTTCTTTCTTATTAAAATGATTAAGCTACCCATATATTACCTCACCAGTTATGTTAGATGTTGTAGCATAGCAGTTGTGATGATGAGGTAAAGGTGTAGAAGGTTTCATTAAACCCATGCGTGGTCCGACTGAATGCCAATCGAAGTTTGGCCGGTGACGCTTTGAGCTGCAGGTGGTACCACCCAGGTGAATTACATGTGGAGGACAGTTGAGTATGAGTTACTGTATGTGGCGTATACATAAGACAGTTTGTCATGCCAAAAGTTTGTTGGTGAGAGCGTAACGTGCGATTTCACAGGTTGTACAGTTGAAGTTAAGCGATGCATACCTGTAACAGATCCAATCTAACAAATGATACTTATTGTCTTAACAATTGTTTTTTTTTCAGTCACATCAATGATTCCGTTTAAGTCTTCGTCTCACACATCGAATAGAAGCGATCACTACAGGGATAGTCATGCCAGTTCTTTCCATGTAAAACACAGTTCTCCATTTCTCTTCCATTGGGCTGGTTTGATTCCCAGTACCTGAAGGGAAGAATCAGAATGTCACTGTTTGTCAGAGTGAGACAAAGTGAGATTCGGTAACTGCATCATGAAGAGAGTCCAGTTCGACGATCTCTTACCCAGTGGTCAGTAGTGAACCATCCACCCATTTCCACTGTCCCTCTTTCTCACTGTCACTCAGACCAATCCAAACCCATCTGTTATTTCTGAAGTTGTTAACAAAGTTCTGTTGAAGTGGGGAAAAAGTGATTACACACACTGGTTATTTCAGGATTCCTATTAGAGACAACAGTTTGAATGTTACTAACCTAAGTGCCTATTAAGTCTTAAGTGACTAAAGGGACTAAAAACAAACTATTTTTTCCCATCTCTTTCTCTCTGTCTCTTACCTTTTCCTCTTGGCTGTTGATGATCACCAGATCTGCACCTTTTTCTCTGCAGGCCTTTCTGCTCTCATTCCAGTTCAAAGGCTGAGTATAGATGTAGTAAATGCTGGAGCCGAAGAGGGCCCATCTCACGTTTTTCATGTCACTCACTGTTCACCAAAGTTCAGAATGACAGATCCATTGTCATAGATGTTGAGCCATACAGAATGTGTGCAGTGTACACTGGGACATTTCATGTATGTCAATTGATATGGAGTAAGATTACTGTCAAAACTAACGTGCGCTTACTCATCTACATTCATACACAAATATATACGTTTACGCATATGACTTGAAATATTATGAATACGGATTCTCAGTTATGAATACGGATCGAAAAAGTGAGAAAACATCAACAAATCGCTTCAACAAACGAATCTTTGAGTGTTAGGCTACATGGTGCTGGCTAAAGCCATGCAATGGTTTGTTTTTCCTCTTTAGTAATGGCAGACTATCTGTTAAGATTTTATTTCCTGACTTATTCCTCTATGAAATCCGTAAACCTGCGTTATTCAACTGCGTTTATATTTACAAAACATCTGAAAGTAGCAGTGCTGATCTGGGTTCCTGGTTTAACTGGAATGAACGTACTGGCAGAAAAAGATTTTAGATCAACTCTTCTATTGTGAGACGTTTTATGATTATGGATTCTGATTAGTTAAGTTAGGTGTGTAGTACAGGGAAAACAGTACATTGTGCAGGACAGGGTTACTTCAGGAGTGGAAACCATTTCATGCTTAATTGGAGAACTGTTACATACACTATCCGGCCAATTAAAAAAAAGTTAACCACCTGGATTTAACCAAGCAAATAGGTGAATGGTTAAAAAAAGAGCCCCTCATCAGATAATTACTGCATTGGTGATTATGTTTCAGCTGGCAACAAGTTATTTAACCATAACTGATGCAGTGAGTAGCTTCTCGTTTGTTAAACGACCATGTTGAAAGACACATCCTGTGGCCATGGAACACATCTGTTTCAGAAGGGTCCAATATTGAAAGAGTGGTTCAGGGAGCATGAGACAAAAAAAAAATCCAAATTTGGACAGAAATAAATATTGTCACATTGCAGAAGCAGTTCTGTCCAGAGTTTCATTAACTTTTCCTTCACAAAGTCTTCTCCAGAACATCCCAAAGATTCTCAATTGGGTTCAGGTCTGGACTCTGTGGTGGCCAATCCATGTGTGAAAATGATCGCTCATGCTCCCTGAACCACTCTGTCATAATTTGGGCCTCAACACCTCCCTCTGAAACTGGATCCTGAACTTCCTAACTGGGAGACCTCAGTTCGTTAGGATCGGCAGTAACATCTCCAGCAGCACCACACTGAGCACCGGAGCCCCTCAGGGCTGTGTGCTTAGTCCACTGCTGTTCACCTTGCTGACTCACAACTGTGCAGTAATGCACAGGTCGAATCACATCGTCGAACGACTGTGGTGGGTCTCATCAGCCAGAATGACAAGTCAGCATACAGGGAGGTAGAGAGGAAGGTACAAAGGCTATCGGACTGGTGTAAAGTCAACAATCTGTCTCTGAACACTGAAAAAACTAAAGAGATGGTTGTTGATTTCAGGAGAAACCCCACCCCTCAAACTCTCCGTTTACACTCCTACCATCATGTAAAGAGGTTCCGAAGCATTTGAGCTCTCACAACCAGACTGTGTGACATTTTTCTTTATCCTTATCTACCTCCAAAAGAAGTAAATGGTTACAGGACATTATGCTCTCTGTATGCACTGTATGTTTTTGGTTTGCACTGTTTGGTTTCGTTGTACTGTTTGGCACTGTTTGTAATGTCTGCATTAATTTGCACATGTTGCACAAGTGCACTTTAAGTAGTGTGTCTGTTTTGTTTTTTGTAATACTAG
>JAJAGP010007922.1:0-10497 GCA_025084515.1 Ancistrus triradiatus
GTGTATCGATGTCCATGTGTCGTAGTTATAATGCAGTGACGTTAATGGCTGATTGCCACTTCCACTGTCTATTTGATGGGTATATTCAATATCACCCTAATTTAGGGAACGCTTACCTGGAATGCTATCTTAAAAATAGAAGAGTGAAGGGAAAAAAAGGCTGTAGGCTACTGAAGGTCATTCTTCCTGACTCTTGTCTCTGTCCTTAATCTTGGAGAGTGATGGAAAAATTAGTTTAGCACTGACATTAGGTGCAGAGTAATGTTGAACCTGCTGGGCTTTCACCTGTGGCTTTCGCACTCATGATGCATGATCACTTGCACGTTGCTCCTCTGAATGTAAAGCATGTGGACTGTGGACATTTTCCCCACAGCATGCTATGAGAGATAAAATAAATACAGGAGCATGGAGGAAGAAAGGGTAGAGGAACAGAGGGTGTAGATAGGGGGAAAAGTGCTCTTGATAGATGATTCCCTCTGTTTGGGTGCAGTATTGCCATGATAAGGGGGCAAAGGCTAGGAGCAGGGGGAGCAAGACAAGTAGAGTGTATGAATTTCAGACTGTATGTCGGAGAGAGAAATAGAGAAAACAAGAGAGGGAGAGTAAGACATTCAGTAGAGGAATCTAATGCCATCACTTTGGAGATAAACCTGGTGAATAGGTCCATCCAAAGTGG
This sequence comes from Ancistrus triradiatus, assembly GCA_025084515.1. NCBI lineage: Eukaryota > Metazoa > Chordata > Actinopteri > Siluriformes > Loricariidae > Ancistrus > Ancistrus triradiatus. Next base: position 677 of record JAJAGP010007922.1, read on the forward strand.
TTTCAGTTACGTGACTCAACTGGAACAAAAGGAACAAATGGAACAAATGTCCTGCCGAACATTAGAAACCAAATAAATGAATCTTTGTATTACATAATAAACAGTTTGACATGTTTTATTCATTGCATCATGCCAATGGAAATGTTTACAATTCTGTACATTTACAGCTGTACAGTTATTACAAAAATCCAATTTGGAAACATCCAACATAACCTCCTGCCATGCTTAACAGTACACTGATTAGCTAACTACAACTAAAACTACTGGAGCTCATGCTGTGAAAAAGTCTTAGGCCACCTGTTTTAGCAATGATATAATGACCTAATATAATTATTTCTCAGTCTCTTTATTAGAATACAATCAGAAAATACAGGAAATTTGTATGCAGTATTTTAAAATAAGTAGAAGAGTGACTTCCCCTTACAACTGAGCAATTTCAGCATCTGGCAGCTTCATCGGGATGCCAAGTTGACCCTCTACAGGCTGTTGAAGCTTGATCAGGAAAGGTCTGTTTGGAAGGGTATCAGCCAAAAACATGGGGCAATAGGCTGAAAAGTCTAAGATATGCTAAAGCTCACAAAGATTGGAATGAAGATCAGTGGAAAAGAGCATTATGGAATGACAAATCCAAGAAACTCCAATCCAATCATCCAATCATCCAATCATCAACAATATGTTATTTGGTCAACATACCAATGATGAAATAACAAATCTAACGGTGATCTAAGACATGCACAGTACTCTAGGTCTGTAATAATTATTGGATAATCATGGTGTGAACCTGGATAATCACTGGTTGAGCCTTTCTGGTTTGTACGCTGGGCAGTATAGATCATTAGGGTCTGCCACCTCAGAGACACTGAAGAGTCTGTATAGAGACCAGCACTTGATAGCACAGAAGAAACACACAGGGTCTGGTGCCTGAAATAACTGGGGGTGTGAGTTACAGGGACCCACCCTGCCAGAAGCTTCCGAGTTACAGAGCCGGGGACAGAGGGGTGTGAGGCATGTAACGCTGACCAGGAGTGACCCTGTCACAAAAGTCTTTGATTACAATCACCAGGGTGTGTTTGTTCATATAGGGAGGAACAGTTTATGAAAAGAACATTTTGCCAACTGTTACATGTAAGGTGGTGTCTCTATTGTTCCTTCAAAAAAACAAGAACTATTGGAGTAGCTTTCCAATAGAATTACTTTGTTTCTTACCTTCATACAAGTCTGTTCTCTACAACATCTGCAAAGTTCAATAAATTCCCTTCACAAAAGCTATTTGTGAGCTTGTCCGATTTTTCTTACATTTCACTACCAGAGATACCATAAGCAACCATGCAACAGCAGCCCTAGTTCTCCACCTACTCAATTTCTCCAAAGTCATCGCACTGATATGTTCCCAACACTGGCTCTTTGTAGCTGCCTGCATCAGATTTAAACGCTGGCACAAAACCCCTTGTATTTGCAGGCACCAGTCTTGCTGCATGACCCACCTTCTCTTGACATTCAGTTCATGCATAGATGTCCTGACATTTTCCTTCAATGATGGCAAGACGTCCTGGCCCAGATGCAGCAAAACAGGCCCAAACCATGACACTACCACCACCAAGTTTCACAGATGGGATAAGGTTCTTATGCTGGAATGCAGTGTTTTCCTTTCTCCAAACATAACGCTTTTCTTTTAAACCAAAAAGTTCTATTTTGGTCTCATCCGTCCACAAAACATTCTTCCAATAGCCTTCTGCCTTGTCCATGTGATCTTTAGCAAACTGCAGACGAGCAGCAATGTTCTTTTTGGAGAGCAGTGGTTTTCTTCTCGAAACACTGCCATGCACACCATTGTTGTTCAGTGTTCTTCTGATGGTGGACTCATGAACATTAACATTAGCCAATTTGAGAGAGGCCTTCAGTTGCTTAGAAGTTACCTTGGGATCCGTTGTGACCTCACCAACTATTACACGCCTTGCTCTTGGAATGATCTTTGTTGGGTGACCACTCCTGGGGAGGGTAACAATGGTCTTGAATTTCCTCCATTTGTACAAAATATGTATGAATGTGGATTGGTGGAGTCCAAACTCTTTAGAGATGGTTTTGTAACCTCTTCCAGCCTGAGCATCAACAACTCTTTTTCTGAGGTCCTCAGAAATCTCCTTTGTTTGTGCCATGATACACTTCCACAAATATGTGTTGTCAAGAGCAGACTCAAAGCTGATTTTCATTCCATTGATTGAAAACACCTGACTCTAATTTCACCTTCAAATTAACTGCTAATCCTAGAGGTTCACATACTTTTGCCAATCTCTAATACGTAATATTGGATCATTTTCCTCAATAAATAAATGAATGAATAAATGAATAATATTTTATATTTGTGTAACTGGGTTCTCTTTATCTACTTTTAGGACTTGTGTGAAAATCTGATGATGTTTTAGGTCATATTTATGCAGAAATATAGAAAATTCTAAAGGGTTCACAAACTTTCAAGCACCATTGTAAACTGCTCTGTACCTCTTACCATTCCAGTCTCAAACGTTGTTTCAGTAAAGCCAAATAGAGATCTGTAGAGAACCAAATGAATGAGACTGTTTGTATGTGAAAACTTTATCATGTTCTGCTAAATGTCTTTTTCCTATTAAAAACAACAAGAAAAAAAAAACAATTTAGCTACCTGTATTTGTAGTAGCATGAGGATACAGAGTGTCTGTTGTAGAGGAGACAAAGTACAATTATAACCTTACAATGAGTTGTTGCCTGTTCTGAATAGCCATGGATGCAACGTTAAATAAACAAACAAATAAATATTTTACATTATTTTAAGAGAGGTATTAATGTTATCATCCATTTAAGCTTTATTTAAAATGCATTATATATATAGAATATATAAAAGTACACTCACCCATCACTTTATTAAGTTCACCTCTTTGTTTCTCACCTCATTGTCCATTTTGTCAGTTCCACTTACCATATAGAACTTTGTAGTTCTACAATTACAGACTGTAGTCCATCTGTTTCTCTGCATACTTTGTTATTTCACTTTAGTCTGTTCCCTAATGGTCAGGACCCCCACAGATCAGGTACTATTCGGTATTGGATCATTCTCAGTACTGCGGTGACACTAATGTGGTGGTGGTGTGTTTGTGTAGATTGAGCTGGTACGATTGGATCAGACAAAGCAGTGTTTTTGGACTTTTTAAATATTGTGTTCACTCACTGTCCACTAAAATTAGACACATTCACCATATTGCTCCACCTTGTAGATGTAATCCTCTAATCCTTCATGAGCACTCACAGGACACTGCCTACAGGATGCTGGTGGTTGGGCATTTTGGCTGTCAGACCATCAGGGGCACTGAAATGTATAAAACTCCAGCAGCACTGTAGTCTCTGATCCACTCATACCAGCACAACACACAAACACACCACCACCACATCAGAGTCACTGCAGTGCTGAGAATGTTCCACCACCCAAATAGTACCTGATATGTGGGATCCTGATTATTAGAGAAGAGAATAATATAGACCAATGAAGTATGTAGAGAAACAGATGGACTACAGTCTGTAATAAACAGGACTGTGGTGGCCTAGTGGTTAAGGTACTGGACTCTGGACAAGAAGATCCAGGGTTCAAATCCCCCATCTGCCAAGCTGCCACTGTTGGGTCCTTGAGCAAGACCCTTAACCCACAATTGCTTGGATTGTAAGACTGTATCAATTGTAAGTTGCTCTGGAAAAGGGCGTCTGCTAAATGTTAAAAGCTAAACTGCTAAAACTACCATCTATATGGTAAGTGTAGGACAAGCAGGTGTACTTAATTAACTGAATAGCGAGTGTATTTGATTCCCAACAAACATGTAGAAAAAGTACATCCTTTTTAATTACTTCTCTTTTTAATGTGCTGGCTTTTAATGTAACATTTGCATTTGTAGCATTTAGCAGACTGGCTTTCAGAAATTCATATCGGTCTCTCTCGGTTGTAAAGAACTACACTCATATGTAACAATATATCCCTGCACAACGTTGCTACTAAATTGACTTAAACGCTACTTTAGAAAAGATGTTTAAGTTGCAGTTATAAATGCATCTAAATTAAATTTGTGCAAACAAGGGAAGGCTACCCATAAACCACTAGAGGAAACTCAATTATGCCATTTTACAGAGTACACACACATACACACACAAACGCACACACAGTATATTTCAGGTTTATAAGATACTTCACCCCTCAGTAATGTAAAGCAGGGAGCTGTGGGGAATAACGCAGGGTCAGGTTCCCCATTTAGCTCATCAAGGTAACGAGCTTTAGATTGTATTTAGAAGGATCATAATGGAATTAGAAGACCCCACATCTCCTACCTTGACTGCCATCTAATCACGAGGGCATGTAGCTTGAAGGTTCTACCCGAGGGAATAGGTAGGTTAGGGAAATGAACTCAAGAGGCTGGGTGTGAATCAGGACACAAAAATGGGTGTGGTCTCCTTGCACATAATTTATTAAGTACCCACTAACCTCATTATCTTGCCCCCTATTATCTCACCAACCTCATCTCTCCTCAGCTGTGATGACAGGACAGATTTCCCTCCATTCATTTTAACTCGAAAAGATGCCTCGCCTCTCACCCTCACCAAGCTTAAAATGTGACAAACGTCTTGGTAATGAAATTCTACCCTGCTAAGCCGCCATGTATCAGACTGCCAGTAGATGGCATTTTAATCCTACTTTAAACTTGCAACACCGAATGATGTACAGCCCCTGTCTGTTATTAGAGATGTTATATAAGGAGGAGACTGGTCATTGGTTGAAATATTAATTGGAGTGTAGTACAGAAGCCCCAGCCAATCATTAGAAAGAACCAATAGGCATATTAGTAAATGTGTCGAAGAGGGGGGCAGCAAGTCTTGGCCCCTTTGTAGTGGTGGGATACGCATGCGCAGCAGCCAGAATACAGGCAGTCCCCAGGTTACGCAGCACTCGACTTATGCCAAACCGATCTTGCAAAACTATTCCTAATAAATAGAAAACGTGGAACCGAAGTTATGAAGCGTAGGTACGGGACCATCGGCGTAGGTATGAGGCGCAATCTAGGAAGTGCATCTGTTGTGAAGCGTTCAAGCGTTCAAATAAAGGAGAAACTCTCACGGACGGTAAGGAGTTCTTCACTTTTTTCATTTGTATAAAATGTTAAGAATTGAGTTAAGTTGAAAATAGACTTACATCACACTGTAGGAACAGAACTGCATTGTAACCCGGGGTAGTAGTTTTCTGTGTTATTTGAACCCAACAACGCAAGCCAGTCATATCAGGTATGAATGTCACTTTGTCTATTTTTTCACAACCTCGTTAAGTCGCCAAACTGGCCTCTTGCCAGAAATAGCTATGAAACAGATGTGGGCGAGATAACGAGGTTACAGTGTATTTGAGTGCAAGCAAAGTGTGATTTGCTTGTAATGGGTAATCTACAGGAATAGGGAAATATTTGAACAAGGGAATAGCTAAGCGACCCCTGGGTTCCATAAAAGTTCTTGCCAGCTCAGTTCCTCTGTATAAGAGGATGCAAAATGCCAAATTCTGAATCCCATTTGTTCCTAATGGGACTAATGCAAGCTAACTGTAAGTATATTTACAGTTCATTAGCTGGAAGTCAGTGGGGCTCAGTGTTTCTGCTATGGACTACTTTTCTGAAGGTTGTGATTTCAAGCCCCAGCTGCCACTCTTGTGCAAGGCACATAACCCTCCACTGCTTAGCTAATCTTTTAAGTCACGCTGTATAAAGGCGTTTACTAAAAGGTGTAAAATTCGCCGTTACAGTAACCCATTTCTCTGCTGTTTATGAGGGATATTTGGTGCACTCTATGTACTTTACTACCAAGGCGAGAAGTAGTTTAGCTCCTTTTCTGAGGTAATTCTTGTGCACTCTCATGCCCCTATGAATGCTGATACAGTGAAAGACAGTGATCCAGAGCTGTCCTTCTCCTTGTACTGCATTGTCTTTGAACTACACATGTAATCCCTGCCCAGTCATGCTCCATAAGCCTCCTGCTCATCCTCTTATATTGCTAAAGTTTAGTGATCTGACACTGCCAGTCCACTTCCATAACCCTCAGCTCATCTCCTGCAAATGCCATTTAAGAACAGGATTTTCCTTTCACATTGCACTGAAGTGTTTTTTTTCATTTTAGAATCTTTTTCATTTCACAAAAAGAGGCACCCCCTACTTTTACCTCAGTGCTGTTCCCTAATGCTGGCCTAGCTCCAAATTGACATTTTTTTTTACCCTGCCAGGACACTGATCAGAATATTCATAAGCTATCGATCCAGTCCACCACCAAGATCTCTTTCAATGCCTTCCTCCCTTTCTCTCGTCGTCCTCTGACCCATTTTACCACCCCACCGTCATCTTTAAAATAAGAAACTAGAACAGGACAGAGGTTAACAGATTAGAATGTGGAAAAGCACTAAACGAGCGAAATGGGCGAAAAGGCTATTCATTTCACATCAAAGATGTCGGACTAAGGTTGCACCAAGAGGGACGGGCCGAAAGAACCATGAAGGATGTGGCAGATGGAGGAGGGGAATGGAGCATGTGATGAGAATGGATGATGCTGCGATAAAGGAAAAAGTGCAGGTGGAATAATGACATCATCAGTTGGTTGATTTCCAACAAAGCAGATCCAATATGAGGTAGGAGCTTTTTTTTATGAAAAGTAACGTTTACACTCCTTTCCACCTCAAAATAACATACAGAGGTCTATAAATAATCAGAAACGTGTAAGAATTAGTTTGTAAACCCTTTGATTACTACTTGTACTGTCCAGTGATATACACAGAAATATCTTCCAATCAGTGACTTTTCAGTGATAAGTATTGCTAACAGGCTAGCTACGGTAGCTACAACAGTTCTTCAGTTACAACACTGACCAATAAGTTTCAAACTATATCTGTCATCGAAATCAGCACAGGAACTTATTATTAGAGACTCACGGATTTGAGTTCCATGGCCAAGCAACTGCACACAATGCCCTGTCTAAGTACGTGGTCTGTTAGGTTCACACACGACAATTTGCTATATATGGATTGTATATATATGAATATATCTACTGACATATGCACTATATGGACATAAATGTTGGGACACCTTCACATTACACCTACAGGAGCTTTTATGGCATCCCATTCTAAATCCATAGGCATTAATATATAATATCTAACAGTTTCTACTCTTTTGGGAAGGTTTTCTACAAGATCTTGGAGGCCAACCTCTAAAAAACAACCCCATAGCAGTATCCCTCAATGCACAATGCAGTCAGGCAGTTAACGTTCTCCTGGCAATCCCCAAACTCAGAATCGTCCATTGGACGGTCAAATAGAGAACCGTGATTCGTCACTCCAAAGTACAGTTGTAGTGTGTTTTACACCACTCTGTCAAACGCTTGGCATTGTGCTTGGTGATGTAAGGCTGGGCCATGGAACCCCTTGCCATGAAGCTCCTGGTGCATAGTTTTTGTGCTGATGTTAATACCAGAGGATGTCTGGAACTCTACAGTTATTGAGTCAGCAGAGTGTTGAAGACTTTTGTGTACTATGTGCCTCAGCACTCTGCTACCCCTCTCTGTAACATTATGGGGTTTGTCACTTTGTCACTGAGTTGCTGTGGTTCCTAAGTGCTTCAACTTTTTAATAATACCCCTCACAGGTCAGTGTGGAATGTCTAGGAGAAAGAAAAAAAGAAGACATTTCATAAACTGACTTGTTGCAATGATGGCATCCTATTCCTGTACCACACTCAAATTCAGTGTGCACTTTAGAACAACCCATTCACATAAAGGTGTTTGGCTTTATATGGATGTAGCAATGACACTGAATGAAACACCTAGCTTCAATGATTAACAGGTGTGTCCCAGTACTTTTGTCTATGGAGTGTATTTTGTCACACATATACCAAGGCAATAAGACGCTTGCAAGTGAATGTGTGTTCAAATGTTATTTGTGTTCATCATTTTTATGCTACAAACCATTTTGAATTCTAACAGTCTTCTTAGGTTTCTAAGATTAAAGTGCCAACTTTATATTTAGGACTGTTCGTGCTAAAAATCCCAGTAATTTTAAAGGTCCCAAACTTTTTCAAGCTCAGCAAAATTAGCATCTGTAGGTATTTAATGTGAAATATGTATGTTTCTGTTTCTATAAGCTATAATAATAATACAAAAGCAGCACTTTGTTTAAACAAAAACGTGTGAATCTTTTTTTAACCACCCACTATGTCCAGCTTGTCTGTACTCCACCATCATTTTTATGACACATAGCCTCTATCTGAGACAGATCCATGGGCATGAAATGTAAAAGGCAGACATTTTCAGATCTAAATGGTGACAAGTATAATTATACTTTGAAATGCACCAATAGCCTCATCCAGAGTGAGCACCATGCTTTCCAAAGGGTTTCTTTTTTATCTATTAGTCAGGCAAATAGTGCTTAACAGTAACTTAATCATTAATTTACTCATTAATCTTACTCATGATCATTTTCTGATGTTAAGAAGGGGAAAGAAACAAAATTAAACAACAGTAGGTTTTAGAAGAGTAACCTAAATGAGATCTAATCGATTTACCTGGATGAATCACTTAAAGTGAGCACTTGTTGTGGGGTGCAAAATGTCTAATAATATTATTAATAATACGTTATTGTATTATACAGTATAAATAATATTAATATTAATATACATACTAATAATATTTTATTAGAATTATGATAGTAACAATATTAAGTGAATAGAAATTCACTGGTCATCCACTAGAGGGTGCAACAATCTGAGTAGGCTCCATCACAAACCGCATACGGCCACGCTAAATACAGTTTAAAATTAGTACACGATTCTGTTTTATAACCTGTCATTCAGAGTAATTGAGATGTCTTTTTATCTTTATATCTTTTTCCCAACGAGAAGCAAATTGACTAAAAATAATATTTATTAAATCGTATTCTATCATATATATTAAATCGTACATTTACATCAGGCGCACCAGAGTTATGGTATCCTAAAACGACAGAGGCTTCAAAGCATTCAATACAAACTATTTTTGACTTGCGATAATGCAAAGAGATATTGAAATATTTCAGTGCCTCTTCATTGAGAACAAGGCTGTTATTTCTACCATCACTACAGTGAAGTATTGTATGTGTAAAGTTTCTAGTCAATAGATTAATATGCTTTCGGTCTGTGATGTGACCTTTAATTACGGCTATTGGACTTGCACTAATAAGTAAGTTTTGAGTCACTTGTATTCAGAGTACATACAGTACATTACATCTCCCAAACTCATATCTTACACCACCTCTAATTACCTCTGTTTTATTCTGGACTAAAAAATATGCTGGTTTTGCAAAAAAAAAAAAAAAAAACCAGTCCTTCAACTAATAATAGTATAGGTGTGACTGTTGAACTGCAAAGTGAAGAGAACTGCACCACATCTGGCCCGAAAATTTTCTTACCCAAAAAAGAGGGGCACTTCAGAAAAAGTATGAGAAGACTAAGTAGAGGGTTAATTTTGTACAAATCATTACTAGTAATGAAATAACAACACTAAACTAAAATTCTCTACTGAAGACTCAAAACTCGACTCGGACTCACATGCTAGAGAATCAAGACTCGACTCAGACTTACATGATACAACTCAAAAATCCCTTGCAGTACCTTCAGCTATAAATTGACGCATGTGCTATGTCTTTATAGTCATGCAAATCTCCATTCACACAAGTACCACTTAATTAGACTAATGAGCTACCCTGCTGATTAGCTGACTGCACGTTAAAATATTTACAGCATTGTCAGTGA
>JAJAGP010007923.1:0-10496 GCA_025084515.1 Ancistrus triradiatus
TAACCAGAAAAGGAATACTGTTTTCTGAGATCAGTTTCTGTTTCTCCTCTTAGGGTAGATGCATCCTTTTCTAGACTCAGAACCAATTGCCAGTGTAAAATGATATTGTATCTGAACTGTTTTTTTGTTTATTTCAGTTCTTTTTAACTGTGGCATTTTGCATGCCAGCTGGTACCCATGTACCCTGTATGAAATTTATTGCATATGCGTTATTATTGTGTCTGCCACTGAATATGTTTCCACTTTTTCAGGTCAGAGGAACCATATTTTTTTGGCACCTTCACTGTAGATGAGATTGATGTGTCCAGTTTTGTTGAGGAGGTCAGGAGCAAAGTGAAAAATGTTAGTGAAGTTTGAATTATATTTACGTATATTGTAATTTGGATGTACAGCGGTACCTCAGAACTCTAATTCGGTTCTCGACACATTCGAGCCGCACAACTCGTTTCAGCTGAAACTCTTACAATAGCTCTTTCCCAGTGCAGATCTCCGCTGTGTTTTTATTTGTTTTTACATCTACAGTACTGTATTCTTAGTGCAAATAAATCTCCATGGGTCATAAAAGGTTAGTTATAAGAGCCAACTGAAAGGAAAACAGGAGTTGAATGCTCCAGAGCACAGGCTGCAGTTAGCTTAGCAGTTCTGAGTTTTACTTTTCACTTTCAATCCATTACTCCCTAAATTACATGAGATTTTCCAACACTTTATTATAAAATTGCACAGATTTTGCTTGCAGTATTGGCCCTACCTTGAGAAAGTGGCAGTCTCCATGTCACAACTGGGTTCTTTACTGCAACTGAGTCTGTTCCTGTCTGTGATGCATGGCAAGGCCCATTCAGCAAAGTGTGAGGAACAGTTTCTGTATTGTGTGTTTAATCTTCTTTTAAATGATTATTATTATGAGCAAACTAATTGTTTCATCATGGATTAATGGATAGATTGTGTAGAGTGGCAGAAATCTGGAGGGTGCTGGCACCACTGCAGGGGAGGAGGTAGGAATGATCAAGAGCTTCCTCTCTCGTTGTGCCCTCACAACAAAGTACATGACAAAATGTGGTGTGTGCTTCCTTAATCATCCTTAATCATCATCAAGAACTATTTTGGTTCTTCTTGATCTCGCGTCTGCTTTCGATACAGTTGATTACAATAGTCTAGTTTCACGCCTCTCAGATGTTGGACTTTCAGACACAGTATTAACCTGGTTTAAATCATATCTGACTAACAGGCGCTCTTTCATTCGCCTAGGGAATACTGTGTCTGAAACCGTTACTGCGGAACGGGGCGTCTCACAGGGCTCCGTTCTTGGTCCTAGTCTATTTACTGTTTACATGCTTCCAATGGGCTCTATTATACGGAAATATGGCCTTTCTTTTCACTGCTATGCTGATGACACGCAACTTTATCTTAGTTTCAAACCATCTTCATCATTTTCATTTTCTGCTCTTACTGATTGCATTTCTCAACTGAATTCTTGGCTCTGGGCCAACTTTCTTAAGCTCAATTCCCAGAAGTCTGAGTTTTTGTTTGTTGGCACTAAATCTGTGCTTTCCTCCATTTCTTCCTCCTCACTGACCATCGCGGGTGTGTCTGTTCATATGTTCTCTACGGTCCATAATCTTGGTGTGCTTTTCGACTCAACTCTGTCATTTACTCCTCACATTAAATCTGTTTCTAAGTCTGCTTTCTTCCATCTCCGTAACATTGCTCGTGTGCGCCCTTTCTTTCTCCCGCTGCTGCAGAGATCCTGGTGCATGCTTTTGTTTCCTCTCGGCCTTGATTATTGCAACTCACTTCTCTATGGTCTTCCCTCAAAATCAATTCGAATGCTCCAGTATATCCATTCTTACACCATTCTTACACAAACCAAAAAATTCGATCACATCACTCCTGTTTTATTGCAACTGCACTGGCTCCCGGTTCACAAAAGCATCCAATTCAAAATTCTAATTCTGACATTTAAATCCCTCCATGGTCTTGCTCCTCTACATCTTCCATCAGTACACTCCTTCCAGGTCGCTGCGTTCCACTGGTTCCAACCTACTCTCTGTCCCTAGATTTAGGCTTTTCTCCATGGGTGCGAGATCCTTTGCTGTGGCAGCTCCCACCCTTTGGAATTCTCTTCTGGCATCTGTTCGGTCTGCATCTTCACTGCCACAATTTAAATCACTTCTGAAAACTTTCATGCTGTCTTCTTCAACTAATTTTTAATGTTTGTTAGTTCTGTATTGCTGTGTGTTTATATTTTGTAAAGCCTCCTTGGGACTGTGAAAGGCGCTATATAAATTTAAACATTATTATTATTATTTTATTATTATTAGTTTATTATTATTATTATTATCCATTTGCCTTTATTCTTATTTGTGTTTGAAGTCCTACACTCAGACTTCGCGTGTTCGTTGAATGTGTGGAAGAGAAAGGATGAATCAGAGTCAGAGTACAGCTCCTATCTTTTTATCTCTCGCAGACTGGGGAAGTTAGCTCACACGCCCGTGCAAACCAAGTTCCAAGTATTGAATCACAACAATCCAGTTTTATATACCTCTCCTTTCACACTAGTATTTCCATCTGTGTGCTCAAAAGGTTTTTTTAGCCCAACCCTTGGCAATTTCAGCACACTCCCCCTTTGCTTAAATCAATTACCCGTTTTGTGTCTTGTCTTTTTTTCCAGGTCACGAACCCTGCTTACACACATTTTCTCAAGTTTAACTGCCAGGGAGGGGTGGCTCCTTCATCTGCCCACAAATGTTTACAAAATTTCATCTTCAAGTTTTGATACCTTCTGCTACTGATTGCACACACACATACTTTTCTAACTTAATGTTTTTAGGGAATCAAACAATTTTACACATATTACACTGGTTTGTTAATAATCAAGACTAATCTACGCTGGATATATTCAGTATTAATGATTTTATCTGCTACATACTTAATCAACAACATGAGGCCTAATCAATATACGCTCAGTCTAACTTATATATGATTAGCAATGCTTATAACTAGCATAATTCTGCAATTCATGATTTACCTAAGTAGTACACACACCTACATGTTCCTCTGTTAAAGGTTAGTTCATTAAGACACTCAAATTTATTAAGTTAGTCTAATACTTACGACTTATCCAAGTTAGTAAACTTTTGTAATACACACCTCCATTTAATATATGTTAACTGCCGCAAATGATTATGTGCTAATTACTTTAAATATTTCAACACCAGTCACACACTTACGATTTATACCACTTCAAGACTGTATTTTCACACGCTTGCGTTAAAGTCTCACTTTCAACCATCCCTTTGTTACCTGACCTTGCCCTTAATCAGATCGCTTCCAAATAAGAAGTTGTTTGTCTCTTTGTACCTCATTCTCTAGTTTTAATCGGTTTTGTAGAACAACTTGCCCTTCCTTTTCTATTTTGTTGCACTTTTGTCCAGGTCAACTGAAACCTTCTATGGTTGGGAAACTGCCTTTCTCTGAATGCACACCAGCATCATATTGTTAACTCTAAGGTCTAACACATCAGTAGCATCTATACAATTATTAATTTGTTAATTACTTGATTATGTAAGATTTTGTTTTATATTCTCAACATTTGTCATCACATTTTTGGATGCTGTTGGCTTATTCTGTATATGTAAATGCATAAGAGATAATTATTATTTAAAATATTGTGAACTGAAGTGAGTTTCCGTAGTAAATAGGCCAGTGATATTTGTTTTTAACTTTGTGTTTTTCGAAAGCTCAAAATGATATGCTGCCTATCCATGACACTGGATGGAACCGACAGAAGCATAACAGCCTTCATCTTTCTTTATCCAGAAGATACATCAAGGTCATTGACCATACTAACCTTGGTATAAACCATTTTGAATAATATTTTAAAAAATATTTTTATAAACACAAAGAAAACTCATCTTGGTGCGTTGGTTTTGTATTGCAGACTGTTCAAGGTTGATATCAAGGCAGCTCAGAAGCTACAAAACCTGTAGCTACCTCACCTGCAGTGAGCTTGGGTGTTCTGAGAATATGGTGCAACAGTGGGTCCATGATGTAAGACAGTGGGCTACTGATGGTACAGTATTACCTGACAATCATTTAAATCTGGCCATGAATATAATATGATTTACTCTACTGAAAAGTGGAGTTCCATCATGCTTGACTCAAGTAATCCGATGCTCCCAAAGGCCTTGATTAACAGAATTACATGTCTTAGATTACTGTTGAAGTGAATTATGTCTGTGCACTCTTTTCTGTTTTGTTTTAGTTTGGCAGCATCATGTGATGAGTGGCGGATCGATACTACCACTCATAATTTTATTTTAGTTATTTATATTTACTTTCTCCATTAGGAGCTACCTGAACTTGGTCCTAAACCTTCCACTTTAGACGGTTCTCCCTGACGTAGGCGAAGCGGCACTATAGAAAGGTTTTATAATGTTTGGGTCAATTTTTTGTTACTTTCTTAATGACTTTGTCCCATTTCACTCTATTCTGGGCTTGTGCACGTAAAAAAAAAAAAAAATCTAGTTTACTTATTGTCTTGCCGCAACCAAGTGCTGGTTTTTATTTTCTACAACCACACTGTCCCTGGATTAAATTCCGGAAAGAAGCAATGTGGAAATGAAATGTTTTGCAGCAATGGTAAAACAGGTCAGCAGGGGTCCTATTCTAGGCGGAAATACAACACACTTCCACTTTGCAGCGTCAAACATAAGCTTGACATGATCAAAAACCTTAATCTCAAGCTTGCCAGCAACTTATCAATTTGCATCAGACTAGAAATTTATAAGTATTAAGTTGGATATTTTAACTATTTGAATGAATAAAAACAAGGGGAAGGGTGAATTCCAAATGTAAATTTGAGTCCAGTTGTCGAAAATGTTGTATACAGTCATTTATAGCATGGTAAACCACAAATCTAATGGTTGACCTAAGACTTTCCGCACCTACTGGGTGTAATAGGGGACTGGTTCATGGTTGGCTCTAGTTTGTCTCATCTGGCTGATCCTTCTGTTTGTTCGTAATACCTGTCCTCTGTCCCTCACCTCATATTTTCAACACAAATATTTGTGGCTACAAGCAATTAGCAGCAGCACCACCCCATTGGTATTTGTATTAGTTAATAAATGTATAGACATCGGCAAATCTATAAATTCTGTTTGCAATAGTGAGTTTTTAATATATTTTCTTCCTAACTACCACAGGCCACTTTAAACATAATCTGCTTGTTACTGGTTTTGCTGCTTTATGTAAAACATATTTTTAGAGGCTCGGAGATGCATACAAAATTAACTGTCCAGAGTATAGTGATAATAATGTATTCTATTCTACACAGAACAAGAAAATACATAAGTCAATATATGGCTACCAATCTTTGAGGTAAAAGATAACAGACATCTTTGTATAAGATAACCACAAGCAAATATTTCTGTGTCCACAGCCAAACTACATCGTTTCATGCTGAATAGTCTGTAACATCTTAACTCCAACCATTAACATCATTATTGTAATCAGTAATCCTTGTTTATCTCTTGGTCGATTTTAGCAATCAGTTTGTAATTTATCCTGTTTTTGTAAATATGCTATTGCCAAGTAAGCTTTCCTTATCATATTTTAAATGCAGAGATACCTGTCTACTATGCCAGTGTTTCTCAATTCTGGTCCTGGTGCCCCACGTCCTGCATGTTTAGTGTTTCCTCTCCCAACACACCTGATCAACTACTCAGCTCATTAACAGCCCGTTACTGATTAAAGTGGGTTGTTAACATGACAAGCACAAAATTGTGCAAAAGCAAGGGGCCAGGACCAGGATGAGAAACAGTGTACTATACTAACGAGTACCAAAGTGAGTGTTATTTAAAGGCATCCTGTTACTGTCCAGTTTTTCAAAACCGGGTACCTTTCACGGGTAATGGAACGTGAAAACCACTGACACTACAGAAAACTGATGATGCCACAGCCACAGTGGTTTAGTCTTTGGCTCCAACCACAATAGGGAGGTAATAATACAACCACTGGAGTTCTTGTCACTGAAACTCCAGGAAATACAGTTGGTGCTTTTAGCCCAGTTTTCAGACGGGGACCTTTCATGTGTTATGACCTGATAACCACTACACTACAGAAACCAATGGCAGCATTCAGTCACTGTTCAGTCTTTCAGCTCTCATTCCCCATAACGGGCCATCAGATTCCATTTTTTATAAGATCACTGCAAAGTCAAAAGCGGCCGTTGTTTCTGGCCTGTTTCGACCAGAGCCGTTCGTGTGTGATGTGGAACGTGATAGCCCTCTACCACAAAACCACTGAAAGCAGCAGCCTCTGTCACTGTCCTACACTTTACTTATAATGCTGAAAAAAAAACTTGGGCATTTAAGTTTTGGCAGAGAAAAAAACCTGACATTCCTTTTAACCCTACTGCATCACTACGGCTTTTTCATATATTTCCCGTACAGTTTTGAAATAACTCAACCTCTTTAATCAAGACCCGCCACATCCCATCCGCCACTGCTGCAATCTGGGTCTTGGAAATCATATAAGAAAAAGTCATATGTTTCTGGTTGCCCTTTGAAATTCCATATTAATCCGTTTTCAAATCTCCTCTGCTCAAGGACATGGGTGCTACTTACAGAGGCATGGACAGAGGCCTTGGCAAGTTGTACTTAATGGAGACAAACAGAACCTGACGAGCATCAAGTCTTAGTGCATGGCATCGGCAATGCTTATATTTTTAGAAAATCTGTAAAAGACCAAGCTTTTCATCCAGGTCCCAGAACATATTTGCAACAGAATGATTGCCAATACTGCTTCATGCAAGCTTCCAGAAAGTCAACCCTCCACGTCTTCTCTTCTTCTTCTTCCGGCTTCTCCCTTTATCAGGGGTCCGCCACAGCGAGTTAACCTTTCCATCTCACCCTGTCCTCCACATCCCTACTATTCACGCCAACTCCCTGCATATCGGCATTTACCACAACCATATAACTCCTCTTTGGTCTACTCTCCGCTCTTGCCTGGCAGCTCATCTCCAACATCCTCCAACAATATTCCACTATCCCTCCTCTGCCTGTTAAACCACTCAGTCTTCCCTCTCGAATTTTTTGCCTCCCATTTTTCCAACCTTGCTGACGCTCTGATGATCTCATCCTAATCCTGTACATCCCCGGCACTCCAAAGAGAACCCCAACTCTTAAGTTCTGCCACCTCCAGCTCTGCTCCCCTGTCGCTTTGCAGTGCCATGTCTCTAACCCATACAACAAGCTGTCTCACTACTCTTCTTATAAATCTTTCCTTCACTATGCTGCGACCCTTTTGTCACACGAACTCCCTACACTCTTCTTCTCCACCTACTCCCATTCCTGCCTGTACTCTCTTCTTTTCACCTCCTGTCCACACTCCCCATTTTCCTTGGACAGTTGATCCCAAGGTACCTGAACTCCTGGACCTTTGTGACCACTGATCCCTGTAGCCCTGCCTGTTCCACCTGCCTCCTTTCAGTTCACACATTTATTCTGTCCTTACTACAGCTGACTTTCATTCCTCTCTTTCCAGATTATTACCTCCACTCTCCAAGTTCTCTTCTACCTGTTTCGCCTATTCCTCACGACCAGATCATAAGGTCGTCGCAAACATCATAGTCACGGCGATTCCTGTCTGACCCATATGTTTAGTCGTCCATCACCAGAGCAAATAAGAAGGGACTCCGGGGCGATACTTGATGAGTCCCACCTCGACCTTGAATCTATCCGTCACTCCTTCGCACCTCTCCCGCTGTCACTCTGTTTCTCATACTGTCCTGCACTAATCTAACGTACTTTTCAGCCACTCGAGACTTCCTCCATACACCACCTAAACCCCCCACAGTTCCTCTTTGGCACCGTTGGTCTAAGCTTTCTCTAAATCCACAAAGAACCAGTGGTAGCTCTTTCTGGCCTTCTCTTATCTTCTCCATCAGCAGTCTCAAAGCAAAATCGATCCATCCATGGTGCTCTTTCCTTGGCATAAAACATACTTTTGGTTCCACACTGTCCAACCATCCTGTCTGGCTAGCTTCCACACTTCTCCCAAATCTCATTGTGTGGCTCATCAACTTTAATGCCCCTGTAAGAGCCAAACTCTGTACATCACCCTTCTGCTTGAAAATTGGTACAAGTAATATTTTCCTCCATTCCTCAGGCATACTCTCAGTCACCAGAATTCCATTGAATAATCTAGTCAAAAACACCACTCAGCTCTCCTAGACTTTTCCATACCTCAACTGGTATGTCATCAGGTCCCACTGCCTTTCCGTTCTTCATCCTTTTCAAAGCTTTCCTCACTTCGTCCTTGCTAATCTTTGCTACATCCTGTTCCACAATTTCTATGTCATCCAACCTTCTTTCCCTTTCATTTTTTACATTCATCAACTCCTCAAAATACTCCTTCCATATTTCCATCTGGCCCTCCAAAATGGGATGATTGAATTTCTTGAGAATACTTACAGGAGTACTTCTCACTGAAATTTCCATGTAGTAGGCATTCGTTGTTCCTTAATTTTTCTCTCAGCTGTATGTATGCCCCGTACTGCCATCGAATATGATATATGATGTAGTACCTAATCTGAACATCCTGTCATGGAATTCAGTTGCAAGTGCATCCTCTGTTATAATCACATTTTTCACTGACTCTTCTCCACTGTTTACTTTGACATCGTCTTCCAAAGACCATTGGGTAACAGCTATCTCTGTGAATGCAGCAAGTCTGAGCATTGTATGTGTTACAACCTTTACACTCACAATATTCACAGAGTTTGGATTGAATATTGTTGCATCCATCAACTTCTCAATGTTTTTTGTTGCTAACAGACCTTGGCTGTACAGGGTGTTGGCCATACCTCATCCAACAACATATTGCCTAAGACACAGGATGCAAGTTGTCACAATTTACAATCACTCTAACAGTTAAAAGGTGATCTGTTTTATTATATCATTGTGATAATAGGCTACTAAATGCTATCAATGAAATTTAATATTACACTGTAAAATGATTCTTTAATGTAACTTAGAAATGCAAGTTAATGTAACCTGGTTGCCTTAAAAGCAATTGTCTTAGTTATTCTTGATTAAATACTTCATATACTCTCCTAAACTGTATTGGTAAACTTTCTGTTTTAAAGGTGTATATACTTTATGATAAAGGACATCACTGTGGTTAACTTTTTTTTATTTTATTTGCATGTGTTTTTGAACTCATTCATGTAATCCCAGACAGACTCAATGATGTTGAGATCAGAGCTCCATGGTGTCCATATCCTCACTTCCAGGACTCCTTGTTCTTCTTTATGCTGAAGATATTTCTTAGTGATAATGACTGTATGTTTGGGGTCGTTGCTTTTTTGGTCACAATTTTTCCAATGAAAACCCCTTCTGGGCAGACTTCTCAGAACATCTTCCAATTTTTAAAGGAAGTAAGCATGAGGGAGAGACCTTGCTAATGCAGTGTACCTACCTACAGTTTGAGAATCTGATGACAGGAACAGCATGTTCTCAAGAACCTTCTTCTTTTGTGCCAGAATGTGAAAGATTACGAGATTTGACGGCTCAGGCACAAAACCATGTAGATGGTTGAGGAGGAATGCGAATGCCTGTTTCTTCACCTCCTACTAAAAAATGTACAAAATAGGTAAATTGTATATGACCAGGGTGAGAGTATGAAATTGTGAACTATAAAATACATTTTGCTAACTAAACTAAAATAAATTCATCCTTCGTTCACCAGAGGTAATAACTGCTATACAGTATAATGGTGAGGGATGTATTGGGTCTAGAACCTACGGCAAAAACACTGGCAACAACATACAAAAAACAACATAGTTATGCGTCATTTAAAACCACATGTGAAACATTCTGTGATCCCTAATCCTAACCTTAACATCGATAACCTAAAGCAAATCTTTTGTCTCGTTTCATTTTTCAAAAAAAAAAAAAGGGTTTCTGTAAAAAAAAAAAAAAAAGAGTTTACCAGGCGAAAACACCGACTGTATTTTCGGAGTTTGCAGTGACCAAGAACTCCAGTGGTTGTATTAATACAAGCTCTTCTGGCCATGTCCAAGAGCGGACATTAGCTGGTACAGGGATGACCAGATTGTATGCCTGATCAAAGAGCCACAACCTTTAAATAAAAGGTCCATCCAGATAGAGAAGACAGTGTGGAATTTCCTAGAATAATAGTTAAATAATTTACTGCATGGTAGAGATACTTCCCCTTCATAATTCATCAAAAGACTGCATCGCTAAACAAATTATTTTTCGAGTTATGATGATTTGTTCGGGACTAGGGACTAAAACTTCCCTCATTGACAGCCATGTTAATTTTTGAAACTCCGAGGACGCTTTTTCCAAAGTTTCATTTGTGTTCAACCCGTCATAACTTTTACGCTTTTTTGTCAATCCACACCATCTTATATCATAGCTATCAGCAAGGTGTCCTCTCTCAAACAAACTTTTCAGATAATTGATTGCTTAAAT
>JAJAGP010007924.1:0-10491 GCA_025084515.1 Ancistrus triradiatus
CGCATCTAAAAGAGATAAAATACAGTATTTGGCCAAAAGTATGTAGACACTTCATCTAAATAGTTCTCTCTGTTATTTCAGCCATGCTTGCTGAAGCATAAAGACATGGAATTTGAATAGTCAGTTACAGTAGAATGATTTGTACAAGACACCTCAGTGACCCTCGGCATGACACTTTCTTAAGATTCACATCTCTCTTTCACCTGCAGTATGTAAACTCATGAAGTTTCTGTCCTTCCGTCCTAAGATAAAATGAAAAGACAATGGTTTGCCAAAACTGATGGAGGGTGGCATGATGGTACAGTGGTGCACCACAGAGTTTGAGACCTAAGTTCGAGTCCCAGTCCAGGCCATACTTGTATAGAATTTGCTTTCTTGCTTGTGTCTGTATAGGTTTCCTACAGGTACTCCAGTTTCCTCCCACATCACAAATACATGAATTAGATTGCCCTACAATCGATAGTTGTCCTGTCTAGGTGTGGTTCGCCACTTGAACCCTGTGCTGTCAGTTAGAACCCATCCCCACCCACTTCTGGGCAAAAAAAAAGGGAAATATCAGCCAATTCTAAAACAAATCATTCTGACATTAACAAGAACTAAGACAATGTGCTTCTGATACCTGTGCCACCATTTACTAATCACTGTTTGCGGTTGCTTGGGTGAGAAACTGGAAATAAAAAAAAAGCTGGGAAATTGATTTACGTAGAATTACTGATACAAAAAGAAAACCATGAAAACATTAAATATTTGATTTAAACCCAAACTAACCGAAAGATTTCCAAAATATCTTCTTTCATGTCTATTTTTCTTTCTTAGGATTAGCCATTAGCTGGTAATCTGCCACAACTGATGCAGCCCATCACAAGTCTGAAAGCAAGCTCTTAAATAGAACCAGGTGTGACAGATGTCTACACATAAAGATAAATGATATGCAGATTTGTGAGTCCCAAGGTATACGAATGAGAATATCTGCTCCAAATAATGCAAAATATCATGAGGGGACCACGCTGTCAGAATCCACACAGATGACCATGAAGGCACACCAAATTGTCTTTTCCCTCCGAGTTGGTGTTCCGGTACTAGTTCCAGCCCCACACACTATGATGTTCCTTCGCTTCAGCTCCACTCAAATTGTTCTGTAATCAACTCCAGCCTCACCATTCCTGGTCCACACCAGAGGCCAGTAACTCTCTCTCTCCTCTGTATGGCTGGGGACAATGTGCCGCCAAGGACTTTCTGAAAACGTAAGATCCTAAAGTGACTCCTTGTATCGAACTAAATAATGCCCACATGCATATTTTTAAGGTTATTTTATTCAATATTTTATTTATCTGTTAATATTTACTCCATTTTACTTTTTTGAACTATTACCACAAATGTAATTGACTAGATAAATTAGTTTCATTCTTACATTTATCATCTAAACCACCCAATGGGGAGTCTTGGTCCTCCCAAGGTTTCTTCCTTACAACGTTTCGGGAATTATTCCTTGCCACTGTTGATCCAAGCTTGCTCAGTTTGGGATTGGCCTTAGATATTAGAAGATAATCTAAAATTGTGAAGCTGCTTTGAGACAATGCTCCATTTAAAAAATGGCCATATACAGTGGTGCTTAAAAGTTTGTGAAGCCTTAATAATTTTCTACATTTCTGGATAGATATGACCTAAAACATCATCAGATTTTCACACAAGTTCTAAAAGTAGATAAAGAGAACCCAGTTAAACAAATGAGACAAAAATATTATACTTGGTCATTTATTTATTGAGGAAAATTATCCAATATTACATAATAGTGAGTAGCAAAAGTATGTGAACCTCTAGGATTAGCAGTTAATTTGAAGGTGAAATTAGAGTCAGGTGTTTTCAATCAATGGGATGACAATCAGGTGTGAGTGGGCACCCTGTTTTATTTAAAGAACAGGGATCTATCAAAGTCTGCTCTTCACAACACATGTTTGTGGAAGTGCATCATTTCACGAACAAAGGAGATTTCTGAGGACCTCAGGAAAAGAGTTGTTGATGTCTCAATAGGCTGGAAAAAGGTTACAAAACCACTCTAAAGAGTTTGGACTCCCATCCAATCCACAGTCAGACAGATTGGGGACAATGGAGGAATTTCAAGACCATGTTACCCCCTCCCCAGAAGTGGTTGACCAACAGAGATACTCCAACAGCAAGGAGTGAATAATTGGCGAGGTAACAAAGGACCCCAGGGTAAATCTAAGCAAACTGACGGCCTCTATAAATTTGGCTAATGTTAATGTTCATGAGTCCACCATCCAGAAGAACACTGAACAACAATGGTATTGGCATGCAGGGTTGCAAGGAGGAAAAGGGCGGCTCTCAAAAATAACATTTACTGCTCATCTGCAGTTTGCTATAAAGATCATGGGGACCAAGCCAGAAAGCGATTGGGAGATGTTTTATGGATGGATGAGTCCAAAGTAGAACTTTCTGGTAAAAAACCAAAAAAAAAAAAAGTGTTATGTTTGGAGAAAGGATCACACTGCATTCCAGCATGAGAACCTATCCCATCTGTGAAACCATGTAGTATTCTGGTTGGGCCGTTTTTGTGCATCTGGGCCAGGACGGCTTGCCATCATTAATGGAACAATGGATTCTGAATGATATCAGAGAATCTAAAAAAAAAAATGCCAGGAACCATCTGTCCATGAACTGAAATCTCAAAGAGAAGAAATGACTCTAAGCACACAAGTCGTTCCACCAAAGAATGGTTAAAAAGAATAAAGCTAATGTTTTGGAATGGCCAAGTCAAAGTCCTGACCTTAATTCAATCGAAATAATTTAGTTTAAGTTATTGCTGCACATGGGGTCACACCAGATACTGAAAGCAAAGGTTCACATACTTTTGCCACTCACTAATGTGTAATATTGGACCATTTTCCTCAATAAATAAATAACCAAGTATAATATTTTTGTCTCATTTGTTTAACTGGGTTCTCTTTATCTACTTGTTGGTTTTGTGTGAAAATCCGATGATGTTTTAGGTCATATTTATGCAGAAATATAGAAAAGGTTTCACAAACTTTCAAGCACCACTGTAAATAAATCTCACTTGACTGGGCTATTCCACTATTAGCTATTAAAAGAATGAGTCAGTGCTTTTAAACAAAGATTTTATTAAAGAAACAATAAAAAATTAAGAGAAAAACCAGCTAACAAAAACAGGCGGGAAACGAGTGCGACAACAAAACCGTGCGGAGCCACAAAACAGGTGCATAACCCAAACGGGCGGAGCCGGAAAACGAGTACGTGACCAAACAGGCGGAGCTGCTAAACGGGTGCAATAAGCAAAGCCACAAAACGGGTGCGATATACTAAAGCGGACAGAGTGCAAGACAGACAGGTAATCCAATGCGGAGAGAACCGCAAACGGGAGTAGATCCACAGACGGATGGAACCGCAGGCAGGGACACACAGTACATACGGACGAGACCAAAGCAATAATCCGTGCCGACTGTCTCTCGCCGCCTTATAAAGAGTGCCCCCCAGGTGTAAACAATTGAGAACCGGAAACAACTGGAGCTCCCGGATTGGTCTGCGGGAATCACGTGGCTCATCAGAGGAGCATCGACCAAAGTAAGACTGCGGGCCGTGACAGTGATGTTACCAGATAGAAAGTACCTGGAAGGCCCAAAATCTCTTCATGCTGAGATAAACAACTGCTGAAATTTGCAGTTCTCAAAGGCAGGAGAAAACCCTTTAATTACCAGAATATTGTTCCAAATTTACAGAATGGTTAAGAAAGTTCTTGTTTACAGAAACTAAAAACAGAACATCCATTACACACAATGCAACATTAACAAAGGTGAAAGGAAATAAACCTAAAGTCCGATCCAAATTTGTTGGCATATTTGTGATTTATTAGCTTGAGTTCAGGTAACACTGATGATAGCTACTGATCACACATTATACACCAACCCATGGCCTTGTCTTGTAGGGATGTAGTTGGTTTGGAATGGGTTTATGCCATACACTAATACTTGTGTTGTTATTACACTGTTATAACCTGGTAATATGTACTTTACAGACTTTTTAAATACAAACATTAGTAATTTTATTTAAAAACTGTTACTACATAAGTAATTTTTTTTTTTATTTCCAGGAAATTATTGTATATAGAAATTTAAATAAATTAACAAAGGATTAAATTGTGAATTAAGAATCACATCACTGTGTGTGTGTGTGTGCGTGTGTGCGTGTGTGCGTGTGTGTGTGTGTGTGTGACAGGCGATTCTCCTGGTAGTATTATGACTCCAGCTCTTGCTCAGTCAGTAATTAATTTCCATTTGGCCTGCTCCGCTGTGCCCCAACGGCCACCGAGAGACAAATAACCTCCAAACCTGATAAAATCAGTCATGACATCCATTAATTAATTTGGAACATATCATCACCTCTTATTGTGAGAGTGCTTTAACGAGCCAATGTCACCCTGTTTTTTCTATGAGACGTACTTAATATTCCCTCATCCTCTTTATTCCTAACTGAATAAAAGTGTCTGAAGGAGTCTGTGTCTAGTCTAGCCTTTATGATTTCATTCAATATGTTTTAACCATGTGGTACAGGAGGGATATAAATGGAGATGTTTTGCTCACCTGAATGCTCTCCATATACAGGTTCTGCATGACACCTACATTTGAAGTTTTGGATCCATCTGCCAGTCCCCAGCTCATGTCTGCAAAAGAACCAGTGTGTGTTGAGAAGGTAAGCAAAGGAATATCTCATACAGTGCTCATGCTCAGCTGTTGATCATGTTACACAACAGTGATTATCTTAGACCTGTTATCCTTGATTTTGAATAAACTGTAAATTGATTAAGACACAATACTAAGTTACCCGAGTGATTTTTTTTTTTAACAATAGATAATGCAATACGTTTAAAAATCATTATATTAATGTAAATTATGCTTAACCTAATTAAGTGTGATTGCATTTGCAAAATTTAAAACAATCTGTTAAGGTGGTGTTGAAAGTACAATTTTATATAACAGATTTTTATAAATTGTTTATATGCTATTACTATTGCTATTACCCCATGGCTCTGACAGGGAATTGCTCTGATCAGGCATACTTAGAAGGAAAGACAAAACAGAACCAGGACTTAAGCTGGATGGAACAAATGAATGAATGGATTGCAGTCTGCATGGAAACGAACTTCCAACAAAGTTTAACCATGAGCAGTACACTGGCAGTACAAGACTTAAGCAAAATTAAACAGTGGTTTCCTGCCAACTGTATGCAGAAAATGGGAGGTGAACAAAACAAAACTTAACTCAGATAGATAAATGCATTCACTGGAAATAGATATATAAATTATGTGTATAACTTTTGGGTAGCTGAATAGGTGTCTATATATTTGTTATTTCTTCATGTTATCTTGGAACACAGTTGGGAGTTTACTGAGGGGAAAGATACCTTGCTGGAAAAACAATGGTATAAGACAAAAACTCCCATCCCCCATCCCGTGTAGCAGTGTGTTAAGGGTAGTGGCTGAGTGGATTTTTTTGTAGTGTATGTTTGACAGTCCAGTGGGAGCCACAGTGTGCTGTGTGCACTGCTTTCGATCATAATGACATGGCCACCCTCAGTGACATGTGGGAAAACACATTACACACACACAAAGAAGGACATTCCTTGTTTACCACTCAGTGTTGTCAATTTAATCAATTCCACTTAATTATATAGGTGAAATTTGTAGTTCTACAATGATAGACTGTAGTGCACCAAGTTTCTCTGAGAGCTTGTTAGTCCCCTTACTCTGTTACCACAGATCAGGGGTTATTTCAGGAGAGGATCATTCTCAGCACTGCATTGACACTGGTGTATTGGTTGGTGGTGTGTTTGTACTTTGCTGGCTTGTAGATTGTAAATGTATATGTAAAGTCAGTGTTCACAGGACACTGCCTACAGGATGCTGGCGGCTGGACATTTTTGGTAGGTGACTATTTTCAGTCCAACGATGACACTAAGGTCTTTAAAAACACCAGCGGTACTGCTGTGTCTGATCCATTCATACCAGCACAAAACACACTAACACACCACCACCACATCATTGTCAGTACAGTGCTGAGAATGATCCATCACCCAAATAGTACCTGATTTGTGATGGTTCTGACCATTACAGAACAGAGAGAAGGGGACTAAAGTATGTAGAGAAACAGATGGACTACAGTCTGTAATTGCAGAACTACAATGTGCATCTGTATGGTAAGTGGAGCTGATAAAATGGACTATGAGTGTAGAAACAATGAGGTAGACCTAAGAAAGTCAGTGTATAAAGCTTTTAATACACAAGTAAGGTTTTACAACCTTTTATGATCACATATGTACGTCTCTTAGTCTATAAGTTGCTCTCGATAAGGGCGTCTACTAAATGCCTAGATGTTATCAAGCCATTATCCTTTTTAATATACATCATCCTGCAATCAGAAAGAGAAAATAATGAAGAAATAAATGAACAGGCAACACACTATGTATGGAATACAATTACAGTTGTTTACTAACTGTACACTTACAACCTGCACCAGTAATGCGGTAAAAATGCAGTAAATATACACAAAAAAATCTGTAGCATCTGAAGCACACATACCAACACCATACACACTACGACGTCAGTGAGTGCATTTACATGCACTTAATAATCCTATAAGTGCAGAAAATCAGATTTTGTCAGCAATTCGATCAAGGAGTATACATGCATTTTGAGTAATCAGATAATGGAAAACCTTGGTGTTTACATGACTCAGTAAACAGATTTCTACTTTGCAACTAGCCATAAACTTCAAACTTTAATATTAAATAATCAAATTATTCTTTTCAGAGTCTCCATAAAAAACGCTAAAGGTAAAAAGTAAATAAAGTCTTTACTCGGACCTGGAGTAACCAATATAGAAGGCTTGCGCACATGTGCAGACTGAAAACACCAATTATAATCGGGTAACTGGTATACATGCTATGAGTAATCCGACTACTGAAGTGAAATCCAGCTCTCTTTATCAGATTTCTTAACGTGATTTCTAGCTTAGAGTATGCTGTATGCATGACCACTTGAATAATTAGATAACTGCAGAAATCTGACCATGATCAGACTATTAACTGTGATACTGCTGTCCTGAGAACAGTCATCACCCAAGTAATATGTGGTCAGTGGTAGTCCCTTTTGACTCATGAATATGGTATTTGCTGAGAAATGTGAATGTTATCAGATACAGTGTGTAATAATATACCTACAATGGTCACCCATATTGCAGGTGGTGATAAAATGATATTGTGTTTACAGTCATATGCAACGGACTTACATTGCCCCTGCTTATTTCCAAATTGAATATGCTCAATTCTCATTGTAGACAATCCCTGCCATTTACCATCCCCCCAATGTTGGAGACCACAGGCCGCCGACCCCTTCTATTCACTGGCAGGTGGTGGATTTCTACAGTGAGAGATATTGCATATTTGGCATATTTGCAAGTGCCTCATTTGGCCAATGGGCCCACTGTGGCTGGGAGACAATCCATCTACCGATATTACTGAATGATTGACTTTCTCAGTCTTCAAATTATCCCATAAATGCTCAGTGGTGTTTAGTTCAAGTGAAAAGTCCATAGCATTAAACACACCTTAATCTTCTTTGGTCTTTAGGTGGTTGCAAAGCTTTGAGGTGTGTTTGTGTCATTAACCCCCAAACACACACACACACACACACACACACACACACACACACACACACACACACACACACACACACACACACACACTTATACCAGCGTAAGTCAAATAAAAAGCCTGAGGACACTTTCTAGATCTATGCTGAAAAATGCATAAATAAATAAAATGATCTAAAATACCTTGTGCCATTGGGGGATTTGTGGAGTCTTTTTGTGTTCAAATGTAACATGAATTGGTTGTTTAGAAACCCACTGTATTCTACACAATGCATTGGGTAATTGCCCATAAAATGCTACTATTGATTTATGGCCAATGTGTTGTGTAGAAATGTTTATTAAGTGCAGTTAGCACTATTTATATTGAATCTGGGGACATGTAACACTCGGGATTCTGGGGATTTGGAAAGAAACAACATGGCAGTACAAAAACAAAAATATTTCTAATAACGAATGTCTACGAGGTATAACAAACTTGTAAATGATTCATTAAAATTTGCAGTACAACAAAATTAAGTTTGTTCCCTGCAGAACTTGAGTTAAACTCTTTTCATTTACAAAATCAACAAAACACATTTTTTATTGGGGTACCCAAACTTTGGAATAAGAGTGCATAAGTCTGTATTTTAGCACTGGTGCTATCTGTCTAACGTAGCTGAAGAAGAGATATATTATGGTTATGTTGGACTCCAGAGCAAAACTAAACAAGTAAGCCTTGAACAAACCATTAGCTGATTCACTGCATTTAGGTTAGATAAAATGTGTGTAAATTAAATGTTTCATGCAACCATACATTTAAATTTTAGGATACAATTTATGATAACAGTGTAGCATGTTGCTGTTGTTGTTCAACCTTTAAGTGAAAGTGATTCTGTGGAAAATGATTGGGCTATTTTGCATTGTTTATCTTGGACCGGCTAATTGAAGTGTCAGAACTCGTTATGCTGCTGGTGTCCTCCAGTCATCCAAGGGTAAACGACAGTATCAATCTTCACTTTCTCTCTTTCCTATCACCCTTGCTCTTGCACACTCCCCCAGTGTGATTTTTTTTCTGGAAACACACATCATTCCCCTCATCAACTTCTGTCAGGCCAATTACTCAGGCCTATCAGAAACACTCAAACACTCAGACAGCAGAGCCACACTTCCCTCACCTCCATCCCCAAGGGCCCCCAACCTACTGCTGAGTCCCCACGATAAGTATTTAAACCAGAACTCTCCTCATTTACCTTTTCTGACTCAAACTGAAAGACACTGGACATCAACCTGAGTGTGAATCCAATTACAAGGCAACTATAAAGCTGTTTAAAATGAAGTGTTTAGGACAACCTTGCCTTTTGAAATGATCAAGTAATGCAAAGTAGTTCAGATTGTAGTATTGGTGCCACACAACTCAGTTGTCAGGTTCTACCCCTTAGCTCTTTCTGCCTGTACGGACTTTTACATGTTCTCATGGGCTTATGTGCCCATGCAGGTTTGGGTACTTCAGTGATGGAGAGTATTTCTACTTCACTGAATTATTTTACTTTTTATTTAGCATCACAACTGTACATTTGACTCAGTTACATTTTGAAAATGTGGTGTATTTTCAGTTGAAGCTCTGTGCTGACTGTGTTGTTTCCAGAAAGCCTCATTTAGAGATTGCTTCAGGAAAGGGTTAACTTGTGAATGTTTTCCCCTAGTTGTCAGGAACTTTGTTTGTAGCAGTCTGTAGTTGACCTAAGATAGAACTATAGAATAGACTTAGAACTATTCTAAGTCTATTCTATATAAAGTTCTGCTGAATAATTTTGAAAATTGATATATCTCACAATTAGATAGATGCATACATGCAGGGCTGACCAGGTAATAGACCGCAAGTATTGATAATACAGTGGGGAAAAAAAGTACTTTTTCAGCCACTGATTGTGCAAGTTCTTCTACTTAGAAAAATGAGAGAGAGGTCTGTAATTTTCATCATAGGTACACTTCAACTATGAGAGACAAAATGAGAAAAAATCCAGGAAATCACATTGTAGGATTTTTAAATAATTTAATTGTAAATCATGTTGGAAAATAAGTATTTGGTCACCAACAAACAAGTAAGATTTCTGGCTCTCACAGACCTGTAACTTCTTCTTTAAGAAGCTCTTCTGTCTCTTCTGTCGTATTAATGGCACCTGTTTGACCTCTGTATCTGTAAAAGAGACACCTGTCCACAGCCTCAAACAGTCAGACTCCAAACTCAACCATGGCCAAGACCAAAGAGCTGTCGAATGACACCAGGGAGAAAATCGTAGACCTGCAATAGGCTGGGAAGAGTGAATCTACAATAGGCAAGCAGGTTGGTGTGAATAAATCAACTGTGGGAGCAATTGTAAGAAAATGGAAGTCATACAAGACCATTGATAATCTCCCTCGATCTGTGGCCCCACGCAAGGTCTCATCCCGTGGGGTCAAAATGATCATGAGAACGGTGAGCAAAAATCCCAGAACTACAAAGAGGGATCTGATGAATGATCTGCAGAGAGCTGGGACCAACGTAAAAAGGCTACCACACTACGCCGAGAGGGACTCAGATCCTGCAGTGCCAGGCGTGTCCCCCTGCTAAAGCCAGAACATGTTCAGACCCGTCTGAATTTTGCCAGAGAGCATATGGATGATCCAGAATAGGATTGGGAGAATATCATGTGGTCAGATGAAACCAAAATGTAACTTTTTGGTAAAAATTCAACTCGTCGTGTTTGGAAGAAGAATGCTGAGTTGCATCCAAAGAACACCATACCTCATGCTTTGGTGCTGTTTTTCTGCATAGGGGACAGGATGACTG
>JAJAGP010007925.1:0-10486 GCA_025084515.1 Ancistrus triradiatus
TTCATTCATTCATTTTCGAAGCGGATTTAAAACACAATGCTATCGGTCACACAGTACAACATGGACATAGAGCAGCTGTGAGAGAATTCAACATTAACGAATCAATGGTACGGAAGCGGAGGAAGCAAGAAGACGCCCTGCGCCAGGTAAAGACCAAACTGAGCTTCTGACGGAACTTAAGAGATTTGTTTCATTTCATGCGCCTTATAACCCGGTGTGCTTTATGGTTCGGAAAATACGGTAATTGACATTGTTCCTGTTATGAGGATCCAGTCAGAAATGGTGCTCATACAGCAGTGGCCTTCCTTTGTACTACGTTTCTACTGGTGTTCAAGGTTAGGTGTCAGCTCTTTTTGTAGAACAGGTCCTCCCATAAAACACACCACCTCATTTGGTTTTCAGCCTGTTAACTGTCTATACTGTTAACATTGCTGTTTGATCTCCAAGTATTAAGTGCTATTCATATGTACCATATTTAAAATGGACTGTGGTAATGTGGTAATTTAATGTGGACTGTGGTAGCCTAGCGGTTAAGGTACTGGACTATGGACCAAAAGGTCCAGGGTTCAAATCCCACCTCTGCCAAGCTGCCACTGTTGGGTCCTTGAGCAAGACCCTTAACCCTCAATTGCTTGGATTGTAAGACTGTATCAACTGCAAGTCGCTGTGGATAAGGGCTTCTGCCAAATGCTGTAAATGTAAAATGAAATCGTTGGTACATTGATGATATAAACTTGTGCCCAATGAATGAAATGATGCAGTTCATGCCAACCCAGGTAGAAAAATGATAGCATATGTTTTGGATGTTTTTCCCATTTAATTGTTTAAAATAGTTAGATAAACAGTTTTTGATTAATTACAGATAATTATTCTGAGTTACCAGTGAGTGGAATGGACAGACTGTTCTTGAGCCATGTGAGGAACTGACTCTGCAGGCTTTGTTCTGCTACAGGACATGTTTGAGGAATGTGATGTCCGTGATCACAGCCTTCAAATATGTCCTGAGCAGACAGAGTTTCACAGTGAAATCAAACCAGTGTCGGGATTCAGTCAATGATTTACAGTGTATTTGGTGCTGATCACACCATGACCATGCTTTAGGATACTAGGTAAGGTTTAATCGCTGTATTATCTTTACTATAGGAGAGCTTTTCTTGCTCTCTTATTTCTGAGGTAATATGGTCTATAGTATTAATTAGTAGTATTTTACAACTGCCAGGAACCTCTAAAAAGTACAAAATAAAAAAGATCTAAGAATATCACCAATTGATGAACTTGGAAGGATCAGGACAGAAAGAAATAGACTGATATCAACATGGAGGCGTGGAACCATGTCTATTCTTTAGCTGTACACATGAAGAGAAAGGTTACAAGTACAGCAAACGTGGACAAACAAATCTACGGTCAGATCATGTCCTTGAGTACCTGGAAAGAAACACTTGAATTCCTTTCTTAGCCAGCAGACCGTTGAAGGTTACTCACAGACCTATGCTAATTTTTGAAGGTTGTTTACATGAAAATGATAAGCGTCTTTCACACATGCACACCTACCTGGTAATTTAACATCAGATTACATGGTAAGCACTTGGGTGGAATTTAATTAATTTCACAGTGCTATCATTTGTGAGTCAGTTACCCATGAAACAATTAAAGTAGCTGTTAAGTAATGTCAGGTATTTGAAATGTAAATGACACCAGATTCACTGCATTCAGTTGGGACAGTATGTAAAATGCATATAATCAAGAAACAGTCATTTTATCTAAATTATATTTAATTTATAACTGTACAAAAATGCTGTTTAATGTTTTAGCTTTTCAGCTGATTTTAGTAAATAGGTTAACAGTCCTATTGTTGTATTTTTTGGCTTCATAATGCACTAGATTTGTTCATAGGTCTGAACTGTAGCCAGACTGTCTAGCACTCAGGTACTCTGACTATGAAGCCAGACTGCTGTAATGCTAGTATGTGACTTAGTGTTGTTTTGCTAAA
Source organism: Ancistrus triradiatus (assembly GCA_025084515.1). NCBI lineage: Eukaryota > Metazoa > Chordata > Actinopteri > Siluriformes > Loricariidae > Ancistrus > Ancistrus triradiatus. The sequence goes on from JAJAGP010007925.1 coordinate 1,991, forward strand.
ATGTGCAAGGACATTCCTGAATAAGATGTTTCCTATGGCAGCATGGTTTCCTTCAATATGCTTACATACACTTCCACATTAAAGGGTTCTTCATGGGGGTTCCAGTTACCCATGCCATTGGCACACACACCCTCCTGTAATGTAATGTGACAGACGCTGGCTTTTGAACTTACTGTTGGGGTGATTCTATTCCTCTTTGGCCCCAATATGCATTGTTTCCAAAAGCAATTTGAGAGGTAAGTCATCAGACCGAAACACACTTTATCACTTTGTGTCAGGACATCTTGAGCCACTGGTCTTTCTGGACGTTGTGGATATATTGCATAGTAGAATCTTAACTTGTATTTGTAGATGCCAACATAATGGTGTAAACTGACAATCATTTTTGTATTTCTGAGTTCATGTTTTTAATGCAGTGCTGTCTGAGGGATCGAAGTTCATGCACATTTAATATGGCCTTGCCCTTTATAAACAGAGATTCTTCAGATTCCTTGTATCTTTTAATATTATGGACAGAAGATGATGAAATCCCTAAATTCTGTGCAACTGAGTATTAAAAAATACAATTTATAAACTGGGGTGACTATTTGGGCGCACAGTTTTTGCAAAGTGATAAACCCTGTCCAATCCTTGCTTGTAGTACAGTGGTTTGTGAACCCCTTAGAATTTTCTACATTTCTGCATAAATATGACCTAAAACATCAGCAGATTTTCACAGATTTTCAAGTCCTAAAAGCAGATGAAGAGAACCTAGTGAAACAAATGAGGCAAAAATATTGTACTTGGTCATTTATTTATTGAGGAAAATGATCCAATATTACATATTAGTGAGTGGCAAAAGTTTGTAAACCTCTAGAATTGGCAGTTAATTTGAAGGTGAAAGTAGTCAGGTGTTTTCAGTCAGTGGGATGCCAATCAGGTGTGAGGGGGCACCCTGTTTTATTTAAAGAACAGGGATCTATCAAAGTCTGCTCTTCACAACACGTGTCTATGGAAGTGTATCATGGCACAAACAAAGGAGATTTCTGAGGAGCTCAGAAAAAGAGTTGTTGATGCTCATCAGGCTGGAAAAGGTTACAAAACCATCTCTAAAGAGTTTGGACTCCACCAATCCACAGTCAGACAGATTGTGTACAAATGGAGGAAATTCAAGACCATTGCTACCCTCCCCAGGAGTGGTCGACCAACAAAGATCACTCCAAGAGCAAGACGTGTAATAGTTGGCGATCGGTCACAAAGGACCCCAGGAGTAACTTCTAAGCAAATACGTGAAGGCCTCTCTCTCACATTGGCTAATTGATTAATGTTCATGAGTCCACCATCAGAAGAACACTGAACAACAATGGTGTGCATGGGCAGGGTTTTGCAAGGAGAAAGCCACTGCTCTCCAAAAATGAACATTGGCCGCTGCTCGTCTGCATTTTGCTAAAAGATCACGTGGACGAGCCCCGAAGGCCCATTGGAAGAATGTTTTGTGGAACAGATGAGACCAAAATATAGAACTTTCTGGTTTTTTTAAAAAGAAAAGGTGTTATGTTTGGAGAAAGGAAAAACGCTGATTCCAGCATAAGAACCTTCTCCCATCTGTGAAACAATGGTGGTGGTAGGTGATCATGTGGTTTGGGCCTGTTTTTTGCTGCATCTGGGCAGGACGGCTTGCCATCATTGAGGGAAACAATGAATTCTAAATGATATCAGAGAATTCTAAAGGAAAGATGTCAGGACATCTGTCCATGAACTTGAACATCTCAAGAGAAGTGGGTCATGCAGCAAGACAACAAACCTAAGCACACCTAGCCGTTCTACCAAAGAATGGTTTACAGAAGAATAAGTCAAAGTCCTGACCTTATCCAATGGAAATGTTGTGGAAGGACCTGAAAGTGAGCAGGCTAATGTGACGAACAAGCCCACCAACAATCCCAGAGCTGAAGCTGTTCTGTACGGAGGAATGGGCTAAAATTCCTCCAAGCCGTGTGTGCAGGACTGTATCAACAGCTACAGGAAACGTTTAGCTGCAGTTATTGCTTGTACAGGGGGTGTCACACCCAGATACTGAAAGCAAAAGGTTCAACATACTTTGACCAACTCAACTAATATGTAATACTGGATCATTTTCCTCAATAAATAATTGAAACAAGTATAATAATAAGATTTTGTCTCATTGGTTTAACTGGGTTCTCATTTATCTACTTTTAGGACTCGTGTGAAAAATCTAATGATGTTTTAGGTCATATTTATGCAGAAAGTATACGAAAAATTTTTCTAAAAGGGTTCCACAAACTTTCAAGCACAACGTGTAAGCTCCATTGTACCCATTGTTTAACAGTTCAACCTGTGTTTATCCTGTTGGGATGGTTCAGATAGCGTTCTGGAACTTCAAGAGTTCGTTCATAGTTAGTTTGACATTTTACATTTATGTCTTTTATATATATATATATATAATATATATATATATATATATATATATCATATATATAATTATATATATATAATATATATATATATATACGACAGATTTTAATTTCCTATTAGAATTCTTAAAAACTCTGCCATTAAAGCCAACATTTATATGGCTTAATGCTTCTTCACGCCAGTGTTGGTGCCATGACAGTTTCATTCACCATCGACATTGAGCCATATTCTAATATTCTAAGCTAGCAAAGGAGAATATTGTTATATTGTATTGGAAGTAACGTGAGCTTGACCATAGATGGCAGCTGTGCTGTAATGCATACTGATGTTTATCTGACTAATTATAGTTGTTGCCAGCATTCAGTAGTGCAGGTCATCTTTGGCAAAGCCAATATGGAGGAAAGTTTTTGTTGTGGTTGAGGAAGGGGTGGGAGAGTAAATGCGGGGACCTCCATATCAGCAACCAGGCTTATGCACAGTATGGTTTGAGGGGCAGGGTCATAAGGGGGGATAAAGGGCACTTGGCTTATACCCTGATGTGGCGGATTCGTCACAGACGAGTCCAGATACATTAGCTGAGTTGTATCTTCTCTTACAAATGCAGTAGAACAGTCTCTTCAAGAGAGATGTCAGTGTATTTATTACTATGAGTTATTTCTTTAAAAATTAAAAAAATTGTGAGCTTGAATATTTTATAACTTTGTTGTAGCTTATTCTACTGCCAGGAATGCTGCTTCAAGTGATATCTGAGCCTTTGGCTTCACTGTTTCACTGGGGCTGCTGGTTAACAGCATTGAAGCAGATGTCTGAAATCTCAGACACTCAGTATTCCTGCATGTTTTCTGCAGAGTCTCTCTAAGCTAATTTAAAAAAATCTGATCATACATGCTGTTGTTTTAATGGTGAGGCGCAAATGGAAACATGACAGTCTCAGTGATGTGTAATTACCTTTTGATTGCTGTGGTGATGCAAGTGTCAGTGACTACAGCTGAAGTGAATTATTAATAGTGGGTATAAGGATGTACAACAGCGTTGAAATGCTTGGAACCCGAGCTAGCTTAAACTGTAATGTTGGGTGAGTGCTCCAAAACATGTTTTTTATTGTTGAAATAAAAAAGCATAGCTGTGGATTGGACTCTATTTGTAGATGTTTTGGAGATGATTAGAGATAGCTTTCAACACCTTCTACTAATACAGGACACAGACAGATGGAATAAAACAGTCACTCGCAATTGTATGCTAGTTCGAATTGAAGAGGAAGCGGTTAAGGTTAACCCCTAGCGGTTAAGGTACTGGACTCTGGACCAGAAGGTCCAGGGTTCAAATCCCACCTCTGCCACTGTTGGGTCCTTGAGCAAGACCCTTAACCCACAATTGCTTGGATTGTAAGATTGTACCAATTGTAAGTCGCTCTGGATAAGGGAGTCTGCTAAATGCTGTAAATGTAAATGTTAAACTGGGCTTTAAATGAGTAAATAAATGGAATAAGCTCCCTACTTTATTAAAGCAGTTGCTTCAATTTCTTCCTATAATGGTGTTGGGTCTTAATCTTGTTTGTAATAACAGCATGTGTCCAGATAGGATAGGATTCTAGTGATGGTCCAATCTGATCCTATATAGGTATCTAGTCTGATATGGATATCATTCACTCATCGGATGTCAGACGGAATCCGTTTACCAATCCATATTCCTGTCCACATCTTACCATGAGCACACAGCAACTTCAGATTGCAACTGAGTGAGCAAATAGTATTGGTTGTTGGTTTAACTCATGTCATTTCTTATTGGGAACCCATTAAGGAAATTTTGATTCAACTTATCGGTTCCTTCTAAAGCAATTTATGCTTTAAAAATTCAGCCACGATTAGAGCAAAAATACATTCGTGTTCTGCGTAATGTAAAGTGTCTAATTTTGTTGTTGAAATATAAAAAATAAATATGTTCTTTATACCTAAACATTTGGCACGTTTTTCACCATGGAATAGAAATTGGAATCGATAAGAACCAGAATCGTTGAGAAGAATCGGAATCAGATCCCTACGCAGTACCAACAATAATACTCGTAATATTAAGTAAAAAAACCGTCTTGTATCAGAATCTGTATCGGTATTTTTCAGTTGTGCACTGGAATTTGATCGGAACTCGAAGAATGTGGATCCTCCCACACTGTAGGATTCCAGCAGTGTGTTGAGATCATTCCTGTCAGTTTTCTCCATTGGCAGGTTTTTTTATTTAAATAAGATTTGCTGATTTTGCATGGCAGTCAGTATTTTCCAAAGTTGGTGTCTTTATTGTTCTTAGTATGTTTATTATTGCGAAAAATATCTCCACTGTGACATCTCTAGAGTGAAGAGTTTTGCACAAATGCATCTCTGTTGATAGTGCTGTTGTTTCTTGCACGTGTCTGGGCAATACCTGAGAATCCAGTTTTTTGTCTTTAATTGTTCAGACGCTCAGAGTTTTGACTGTAGACAGTAATGTGCTATTTGTTAATGCAACAGATTTTAGCTTAAAATGTAATGATGCACGATATATTTGCCGATGTATGGACTGTTTTCAGATATCGGCATCGGTCCGATATTCAGATTTTAGCCGATATTATAACCAATATTTATATTATATTTACATATGAATATTTCTTTGATTTTTCTTTTTGCTGTTACTCATTAAGCAAAATATCTGATGATGCTGACTGTATAGTTCTGTATGCAGTTCTATTCTTGGAGCTTCTCAGTCATAAGCTTTCTTATACACCTAATTGTTCTTGCTGCTGCCTGTTCCAGTTCAAGACTAAAACCACAGTTTCCTACCTTTTTAAAAGGAAGGTTAAAAAAATAAAATGGAATTAAACCATTTCCCTTTGAGTGAACTGCACCTTGTGTTTACAGTAATCGTCAGGTCTGATTTAACTGTTTTTATTCTTTAATTGTTTATTATTATTTTATTTTATTGCAAAAATGATTTACTGTATTTGAAATGCAGAAAGGTTAAATTATCGGTTTTTAACATCGGTATCGGCCACCATAATGTGCTAAAAATCGGTTATCGTATCGGCCCAAGAAATTCAATATCGGTGCATCCTTTCTAAAAAGCATCCCAGTATGATCGATAATTTAACCTTGCTTAGTCATCGTTAAACCTTTTTTATCAGGAGTGATCTTTAATATGAACTCACCAATAAGTTGTTGTAACTTATGTTAAACAGTGCTTCCTCCTGAAGTAGCCTTTGACTATAAATGTGGGTGTTTAGTGCCTCTTTTATGCCACTCTGTATAGATCAGAAACTAGGTAACTTTGGGTTTATATTGAGGTCATGATTATCAGCTTCTTTATCTGATCTCTCTTACTTCTCCGTTCATAGTGTAGGTTATTGTAAGTGGGTTGTGGACTTTCCCTTCTCCTGACCTTTGTTTCTTGGCTTCCAGTGCTTTCACTTCTCAGTTCTGGAAAGCTTTGCACTGTAACATGGAGAAAATAGTCATAGATAGTTGTTATTCAAGCATTATAACATCCACAACACGTAGTATCTACAATTATGGTTTAAAAAGTTTGAATGATATACTGTAATCAGTATCTCTTTGCTGTAATATGTGTTCTTCATTTTTTGCTGCTTATGCGATTGTTTAACCACACAAAACCATTTTTGGAAACTTTATACCTTCCAGGCAACATACTATATTTTGAGGTTTGTTCATTATATTCATCTGTTATTCTTATTAAATGACACAGGCCCCACCCACTGATCTGCACAAAGTATTTCCTGTAATATTTCCTGTAATATTCACTGTGTGTAGGTGCAAACATGTCCCCTTAACTATGGGCCTTTAACTCCCAAAGCAGCTGATTTGTTGACACCCCTTTGCATCTGTGTCTGATTGGGCTAGAGATTTGATTTACGAATTTGAGCAAGGTTACACCACCAAGGTTGTGGGCTTTATTTTATTTAACGTCACTTTGGGCATCAATGGCTATTAATATAGTGCATGCACGTCCCAAGATTATAAAATAAAAGCAGTGTAAGAATTGTATTTGTTTTTATGTTTTGCCAAATATATATCATTTTATTTTTTCATGTTCACACTTAGTAGTGAAGTAGCATTCCAGCAGCAGTGTTGCTGTTCTGTGCTCATACACTGTTGTGATGCAATGGCTTGTTAGTGTGTGTTGTGTGGTGTTGGAGCTGACCATCTGATTTTTTACATGCAGTCATCTGAGTTAACTGTTCGATGTTACACTCATTGTGACTCGAACACATTTTATGTTAAGAGAATATCATGAATGACAATGAATATTATGCAACTTAACACATCATCCAAACTAATTTCTCTACCAAGAAAAATATAGATAAAGATAAACCAATGAGAAATGACAGTGACTGCTTTTGTTGGTAATAAACAAACTTGACTAATGTGTACTTCCCATTCAAACTTTGACTAAATATCACCGTCATGATGTAGGTGTTTATAACTGATGATAATAATAGTAATATACAAAAAAAATCTGCTTCTGAAGTCTGGCTAGACCATAAATCATTAGTAAGTGGCAAACCTTTTCTCTGCATTTTGTGTGCGGATGCAGAGGTTAGGACCGTGGCCTCACAGCTCTGGCAGCCCCGGTTCGATCATGACCTTGGACTCTGGCTGTGTGAAGGAGTGGTTATTATTGGAAAGGACTTCACGATACGATTATATCATGATACATTGCAATATGATGCATATATTATATACATAGTTCACTGAAAATATAAAAAAAGCTGAAATACAAGTTATGGTGTACAATCTGAGCATCTTAATACATCATATCACATTGATAATTCAGAGGACTCTCTTTCTCTTTTGAGCTGTAGTATATTGTGAAATACATATCATGATGTATTGGTGTATCTAAGCACAGCCCTAGTTTGAAGAGTCCCTGGCTATTTCTCAATATGTGTACTTCTCTGTACTTGTGAAACGTCATCAGTCACAGCCCAAGTACTGTCTCCATTTCTAAGTTCACGTCTATCCAAGTACGCTCCACATCCCCGGATGTGTTCTTGCTCCGCCCATATTATTGAGGATGTATGGGAGCAGACTTGTGCGGACTTGGACAGTGAAATATCCCACAATGCATTGTCACGTCGGTAATGCCGGATGATAGGACTCCCAACTGGATGTATAATATTTAAAGTAATGCTGTTATTGTGTCACAGAATGAAGTTATAAGGTTTTTTAGGTGAGAATGTAGTTGTATAAAATTCAACTATGCGGTCAGTTTATCAAGATAGAGCTTACATAAAAAAATGCTCAGACGATTTTAGAGATGTGACATAAAGCTATTAATGTATTTATTATGCATTATATGTATTATTTGTTCAGCCTGTATTCTAAATATGAATTGTCTAATACAAACTGAAGTTCAGAATTAAATTCCCTTCTAAAATCAGACTTGTTTGGTGCTCGCTTATGTTTGGGAAGGGTTTTATTTATGCTTAAATGCGACCAGTCTGTTGTTACACGTAGATTAAACTATTCAATGGACAGTAAGAGATCTGAGCACTTCTTCCACCACTGACAGGCTTTATACAAGATGTTCTAGGTCTTTATCTAGGTGTAAAAAGTAACCCGTCTCGTCTCCGTAGCCAAGTACGCTCCTGTTCCAATTGTGGAAGAACCAAACTGCGTCCTCCCTTCATCGAGAGAATGTACTAACAAGTCCAACTTTTTCGTCCAGACTTAGGAAGTATGCAAGTTGGAACTTCGCGTACTTATTATTGAGAAAGGACCTCTGTGTCTGTGTGGGTTTACTCTGGGTACTCTGGTTTCCTCCTACAGTTCAAAGACGTGTGTTAGACTAATTGGTTTCAAGTGCTAGGCTGGACTGTCTAGGGTTGACCAGGATTGGGCGGATAAGAAAATGAATGAATGACGTTGTGTGCGACAGAGGAATTGAGGCATTAGTAAAGCATTTGTGACATCATACATCATTTTAACGTGCAAATTCCTGACCAGGTAAAGTGTCATGCCATAAGTGATGTCTAACTTTTACTTGTTTTCTCATATGGTGCACCTTTTGAAATGCCTTTGTCATTGCTGTTGTTTGCAC
>JAJAGP010007926.1:0-10485 GCA_025084515.1 Ancistrus triradiatus
CTGGGTTCCTTTGTGATCTCGCCAACTATTACACGCCTTGCTCCTGGAGTGATCTTTGTTGGTCGACCACTCCTGGGGAGGGGAACAATGGTCTTGAATTTCCTCCATTTCTACACAATCTGTCTGACTGTGGATTGGTGGAGTCCAAACTCTTTAGAGATGATTGTCTTCCAGCCTGATGAGCATCAACAACTCTTTTTCTGAGGTCCTCAGAAATCTCCTTTGTTCGTGCCATGATACACTTCCACAAACACGTGTTGTGAAGAGCAGACTTTGATAGATCCCTGTTCTTTAAATAAAACTGGGTGCCCACTCACACCTGATTGTCATCCCATTGATTGAAAACACGACTCTAATTTCACCTTCTTCTCATCAACTGCTAATCCTTGAGGTTCACATACTTTTGCCACTCACTAATATGTAATATTGGATCATTTTCCTCAACAAATAAATAGCCAAGTATAATATTTTTGTCTTATTTGTTTAACTGGGTTCTCTTTATCTACTTTTAGGATTTGTGTGAAAATCTGATGATGATTTAGGTCATATTTGTGCAGAAATATAGAAAATTCTAAAAGGTTTACAAACTTTGAAGCACCACTGTATGTGTACAGTTTGTCCTGGTCCGTCTGTTTTCGCTCAGTTTCCGTTTCCTGTCAACGTCACCAGTAATTTGCCTCACCTTGTATTGGGACATTGTTACCGTGTTACACCTCTTGCTCGTTATGTTTCTCTAGCTAGTGTATTTACTTAAAACTTTTGTGTTTCTGTTTGTATGTCAAATCACATGCTGTGGTTTGCTAATCTTTTATCTGTCCTAGATGTTAGTCTTTAGGCTTCTCCAGTGTTCTCATTTACATTTACATTTACAGCATTTAGCAGACGCCCTTATCCAGAGCGACTTACAATTGGTACAGTCTTACAATCCAAGCAATTGTGGGTTAAGGGCCTTGCTCAAGGACCCAACAGTGGCAGCTTGGCAGAGGTGGGATTTGAACCCTGGACCTTTTGGTCCATAGTCCAGTACCTTAACCGCTAGGCTACCACAGTCCCTCTTTAAAGACTCTGTGCTTCTCGTCTCTGAACTCACCCATTAGGCAGTTGAAATGTAAATGGATAAACATGGCTTCCTGGCTTAACCACGTTGCTGTCTGGAAATGAAAAATAAACACGCATTAGCAGTAAGTGATGTACGTGATAAATGAACTGGCTGAAGTGCAGAAATAACAAATAATTGACTCGTGTAAGGTTTCATTTAGTGGAGCGTAAATGGAAAAACACGATGGAAAAAGAACGGACTAGACTTACACGTCTCCCCTTCTGTTATTACAGTTCCAGGCTCTTCATTTCCTGTTAAGAGGAAACACAGAACACATATTGTTGTGTGATCTTTATCTACAGTATGTCTGGTCACAATGCAAAAACGAAGAATATCTCTAGTATAGCTGAAACTGGAGAACAGTTGTGTACAGTAAATACGCAAATGAAAAGAACATCACAAGGAGATCTCTTTAATATCTCTGTAGTTTCTCCCAGACAACATTAAGAGAGAAAAATTTGACTTTTACTTAAGTCTCCTGTTTCATTTAGGCAAAAAGCATTTAAGCAAAAAGCCTCCCGTAATCTCATTTGTGTCTGCTCTTGAGTGTTATCCGAGATCTCTTTAAAGACTCTGTGCTCAGATATCCCAGTAATGGAAAACAAACTCGTCTCAAAATGAACTCATTTTTGACTCGTGCTTTTATAATAACTATACCATGCTATACTAGGTTCAGTGACCCAGGTCCGAGTTCTGGCAATGCCTTCAGGCTGGGTCGGGTGTCACATGCAGACTAGAATGGCTGTGCTTGAACTGTTTTTTAAATTCTGCATTTTGAATTGATGCCATTTGCTTGTTTACATTTCATACTTAACACAGGCATACAGTGGTGCTTGAAAGTTTGTGAACCCTTTACAATGTTCTATAGTTTTGCATAAATATGACCTAAAACATCATCAGATTTTCACACAAGTCCTAAAAGTAGATAAAGAGAACACAGTTAAACAAATGAGACTAAAATATTATTATACATTTATTTATTGAGGAAAATGATCCAATATTACATATTAGTGAGTGTCAAAAGTATGTGAACCTCTACGATTAGCAGTTAATTTGAAGGTGAAATTAGTCAGGTGTTTTCAATCAATGGGATGCCAATCAGGTGTGAGTGGGCACCCTGTTTTATTTAAAGAACAAGGATCTATGAAAGTCTGCTCTTCACAACACATGTTTGGGGTTACACCAGACACTGAAAGCTAATTGTAGTTTCTAAAGTGCCCTTAGTGATGCAGAGAAACTGGTTCACCTCAAGGTTGGATTACTGTAACACCTTACTTACTGGATGCTCTAGTAAATCTATAAATAAACTTCAATTAGTTCAGAATGCAGCCGCCCGAGTGCTAACTCGAACTAGAATATTTGATCATATCACTCCTGTTCTATCATCACTGCACTGGTTACCAGTTAAATTCCGGATTGATTACAAAATACTTCTTATAACTTATAAAGCTCTACATGGCCTGGCCCCACATTATCTGAGTGAACTCTTAGAGTTTTACAATCCAACTCGTCTACTTCGTTCGCAGGGTGCAGGACTTCTTTTAGTTCCTAGAATTAAAAAAGTCACAGCAGGGGGAAAGGCTTTTTCATACATGGCCCCCCAACTATGGAATAAACTTCCCATTTTCGTTTGAGACTCAGACACTTAAATCTAGGCTAAAGACATACTTATTTACAAAGACTTTTGACTAGATTTAGACCAGAATGCATGGCTTGGGTCACTGGGGGCCCGGAGGCTGGAGTCATGTCTGGCCTGCCTGCCTTGTCCGGTTAGCCGTGGTGTCGAGTGGGCGGTCTGTCTGAACTGGGCTTTCGGTCCTGGTGATCTTGACTCCGTGCTCCTGCCTTAGACTATAAGTGCAGAGCTGGGGGTTCATAGTCAAAGAGTCTTATGGTGATCAGAGACATTGGGTTGCTGTCTTCTGTCTCCCGTGGGGTTGTTGATGTCTCATGTGATCCCTCTTGGCTGTGTTTCCTACCAGTTCTCCTCTTTCTAGCTATGCTGCTATAGCTAATGCTGCCGGGGTCTCATGCTACGCATGGCATCAGTGATTGTTAATAGACACTGTGCTCTTAATCAATAACTAATTACATTTTCTGTTTTCTCTCATAGCTTTGTTCTGGTACCAGTTCCAGCCCCACACATGATCTTCATCCGCTTCAGCTTCACTCAAGCTGCTTCCGTCATCAGCTCCAGCCCCATCATACCCGGGCCACTTAATGCCAATGTGCATATTTCACATTTTATTTGAACTATGACTCCATGACTTTAGTTTCGTTCTTAGATTTATCATCTACGCCGCCCTAGGAGATTGGGTCCCTTTTTGAGTCTTGGTCCTCCCAAGGTTTCTTCCTCATAACACTTAGGGAGTTTTTCCTTGCCACTGTCACCCTAGGCTTGCTCAATTTGGGATTGGACGTAGATATTAGCAGATAATCTAAACTTCTAAAGTTGCTTTGAGACAATGCTCCATTGTAAAAAGCGCTATATAAATAGATTTAACTTGACCTTAGTGTGTGAGGGATTGTGCCCTATAACGGACTTGCACCTTCTCTGGGGCTGTTTCTGCCTCGTCCCCTGTGCTGCCAGCTAGGCACCAGCTTTGCCGCAACTCTGACCAGAATTAAGCGGATAAGAAAATGCCTTCAACCGGCCCTCAGATAACTTTACAACAATTGTTTTCAAACTTAGCTCCTGTCTCTTAATGGTGAGATGCAGTTGCTAGAAAAAACAGTTCCTCAGATCTTGGGTTAAAATCATATAGGACAGATACTTTATGGAGAGAGTGGTGGTTCAGAGATTAAGTTACTAGCTCATGACCAGAAGGTTGAGGGTTCAAGTTCCAGCATAGGCAAGACACTATCAGCTAACATTACAACAACTGTCTTCAAGCTTGGACCTAAGATCAGCTCCTGCCATTCAATGGTAAGAGGCAAACAGCAGTTCTTTAGATCTTGGGTTCAAATCCCAGCCACAGCATATCAGACATACCATACCTTTTGGAGAGTTATGGCTCGGAGATTAAGGTACTAGCCTATGACCAGAAGGTTGAGGGTTCAAGTTCCAAGGCAGTATCAGTCTGATATGGCTTGGACCGTTGTAAGTCATTTTTGACATCAGAATAAACTGGGTTAGTCAGGCGCATTATAATTATGATACATATATTATATGGTTAACGGTAATAAAAGCACCTCAGTCTGGAAGCGTTTGAATGTTTTAGATCTAATATACGGTTATGACAAAAATGCAGAACGAGTCATTCGCAATTTAGCACAAGCTATAAGATTTTGGAATAAATAAAGCTAATAACAGATCAGACCAAATTAAAAACAAATTTATATGTCACGGTTATTATATGAAACCAAGACAGATTGTATGAATGTATACCCACATCACATATGAAGTCCTGTCCCACTTTATGACTTCATTATGCCCAGCTTAAGTCCTTACCCTTTTTGGATAGATCCTGAATGAAGAATTGTTTGAGTTTGAAGTATCTCTCATGAGCTGAGTAGCTGTAAGTCCTGTTGTTTCGTCTCTCCCACCATGAAGTCCTCGCCTCCCCTTTACACTTCACGTACAGACTCTCAATCTTCACTTCTTTAGATGTTTCCAGAGTCACTCGACCGTTTATAACGTCGCCATTAGTGAACGTGTTTTTGCCGTTAACAGGATCGTAGGTCAGTGAGAGACCTTTAATTCCTTTTGTCATGTTAGAGTCGATATTTAAAGCTATACTGAGTTCTGTGGTTATACCTCCGAGCCGAAAAAAATGAGAGCAAAGAGCAAAGTGCACACCTGTAAGGCTTATGTGCGACCAATCACAGAGCTGGCAGATCCTGTTACGTGGACAGGTGTATCACACGTCCTATACTTATGAGTAAATTATTTTATTTAAGGTTCATTCTTGATGACATGTATGATAGTCCATGTAGACTTATACCAATGAATAAGAACGTGATTCTCTCTTTAAAATATATTTAAGCGTGACTGCCAGGAAAATGTTGGTGTGCCAGACTAAAATCAAGGAGGTAAAAAGCCAATTTTATCCAGGCTTGCTGAGCAGAACCAAGCCACATGACACGCAAATTTGCTACAAGCACTACAATTCCCATAACTCCCCTGCATCTTTCCAAACGCTTGAACCAGTTTTTTTGTATGTGTTTTTGCTTGGAATAATGGACATCATTGCTACAGGCAAGATAATGATAGCTCATAACTTTGTTTTGGTCACTTATAACTGTATAACCTACCAAAAGTACGCATTAGACCACTAAAGCAAAGGCATTAGATACGTTATCATAAACAAAATGAATGCAATTAGTAAAAAATATGTAGTTCTCATCCATGTCAGAGTATCACCCAAGATTAAATCATTTAATCTTGTTAGTGTTTAACAGACTCATTACAACTAACTGGCAGGCAGAGGGGTACAGCTGTGCCCCTCTAAATTCTGTGTGCCCCAGTATAACAAGTAGTCCAGAAACGCCCCTGGTAACTGCTGCACAGGTGTGTAATATTACTTATATTTGCTGTAACAAGCTCAATTCACTGAATCAATAAAGTCTCATCTCTTATCTTAATTAACAGGAGAAGTAAATAAATAAAGAAAAAATGAAGGTACACATATGGTGAAAATCCAGACGTGGCTTTCTACATCCAATATTAAATAGATAAATAAAGGAAATAGATAACTAAATTCAATACTACATTTAAAAAAATGTCTTTTCTACATCCATCAATCATCAAATAAATACACAAATAAATAAATAAAAAGACATACCAGACTAAATAATGGAATGCATAATATATTATTGTCACTCAGGCTAAAGAGTAAAAGAGTCTTATGAAACTGACCTTCTGTTGGCTTTGCAAAACTGAGAAAATTCTAACCTTCAGATCTATGAAATTTAATGTGGAAAGAAATCCCTTACCATGGCGTAAATATTTTTACAAAACTTCTAAATGTGTCACAATTACTGACACCTCTGCATTTAGTCATTTGTACAACCTCCCACTGAAAATAAAACATTTGTATTTCTGCTATTACATTTTATAAGGTTTATAAGGGAATTTGAGACCATTCTTCTTAACAGAATCTCTCCTGATCGTCCAGGGTCTTGGATCCTCTCTTGTAGAGCTGAAGATGGACAGCTGACTTAACTTCCAGCACAAAAATCAACCTAAACACACCCCAGAAAGGTAAGGTGAATGTTCTTGGTTAGAGCCCTGACCAAACTCAGATAGAAAATCTGTGGATGGCCTTGAAGAGAGCAGTCTATTTTCACTTACCATGACATTTGACTGAACTCGAACAAAGAAAAATAGCCTATATTTCCCCAGCTATTTCTGCAGCGCCTTTTAGAGACACATCCAAACTGACCATGGCTGTAATTAAAGCAAAAGGTGGTGCTACTAAATATTAACTGAGGGGGCTGTCATTAGCTTTCTTTTCAGAACTGTTGGATTTGTTTCACATCACTTGAAAGTTTAAATAAAGCTGGAGAATTGTACTTTTAATGCTTTTTTATTTCAGGCTGTAAGAGAAAGTGACTTTCAATAGCCACTGTACCATATTGTTTTATTAATCTGTAGTATAAGCAATAACAATACATGCAACATACCATATATTTGACCTTAACTAGAGGTTAATTTGTGGTCCCTACACCTTATATAGTATATTGATATAAAATACTGGAATTGATATATTTAACTAGTATGTTATTATAATATATAGAGTTTACAACTTCTACATACAGCATAATAAATAATGTAATGTAAGGTAATAAATAATGTAACAAAACATGCTTAGTGGATTTGTAATTCACCTTTCACATTCACATTCTGGTTAATCGTTTAAAGCTGAGGTATAGTCAGTAAAATACAATCATGCATACTTATGAAGATGATATAACATAAGTAACCACAGGGTATTCACTATTCCAGTTTGGAGTAATCCTATAAAGGGGTAAAGGTGTGTTACCCCTGAGATAAACATCTCAGTGATCATTCAATCTCCTCAGGTGTTTTTGTTGGATAAGGCTCTGGCTGCATGGCTGAATTGGCTGAATCTGGTTGGCACATCAGGTGGGTTAGGCCCAAGTACCGTCTCAGCTGATGGAATATTGCTCCATCCTGCTCCATCAGGGGCCGGAAGGTTTGGCTGGTTTGGGGCAAATTGTACATCAGGAGGCATAATGATGACTGGAAGTACAACCTCAGGGTCAGAAGCATAGGGCACGTCCAGGTAGACCTGTAAAAAATTAAGAAGAGATTACAGTGAGGCAAAATATCATGGAAAGATCACACACTTTAGTGCCAGGGCTTTGCCTCTGTATTTAGTCTTTAGGAACCACTTTTTCAGCAGCAATACATCTTCCCGTCTCGAAGATATTTTATGCTAACCATACGCTGAAAGACTTCGAAAGAGAACGTTTTTAGTCGCAGGTTATGATTTTACAAAGACTGGAGATCTTACATGGTCACTATTTGCAAGACTTCCACTAGATTCCTTTTGTGATTATTTCAAAACTTTTGAAAACAAAAACCTAAAAATAATCAGTAAATAAAAACAGCATAGGCAGGCACACAGGCTGAAAAATAAACAAAGCAGTGTCTTAAGTCCTGTAATGGGATCTTAAGATCGAATAACAACACATTTCATTCTTTTATTTACAGTATACATTTCAATTCTTGGATTTTACATATTTGTTTAATCATATCCTTTACACTTCAGAGTGCAGTAATTTATATAGAATATACAAAAATTAATCCTGTATTGAAAAAAAAAGATGCATCAGGATGCAGCCATAATCGATTAATAATTGAATCACAGCCCTCTGAATCGCAATTGAATCAAATCGTGAGGTGCTTATCTAATCCCTCTCCTAGCAAACAGGGTTTAATTTAATCTGAATTACTGCTGCATTTCTTAAACTGAATTTGGTTTCTTACAAAACAAAATAAGACAACTGCATACAAATGATCCAAACTAGTCATGTGTCTGGATTATCTGCAAAGAACTCCTCAATTTGGATACACCCAATTATCCAATTATCAACACCTTCACTGAGGGACGGGGGCCACCAACCACCACCAAATGTTACAGCTACAAGTGGATAACTTCCATGATAAGAGCAAGTCCACACTGAGGAACATGTTACCTGTTGCCATGGCAGGGAGCTGATCCCCATCCGACTGATCATCCTCCCTCAGACATGGCAAGCGGAGCCTGGCTTTGACTTCAAACCAAGAGGCTGCTGAACGGGTTATAGTGTTATACAGTGGTGCTTGAAAGTTTGTGAACCCTTTGGAATTTTCTATATTTCTGCATAAATATGACTCAGAAAAAGAGTTGTTGATGCTCATCAGACTGGAAAAGGTTACAAAACCATCTCTAAAGAGTTTGGACTCCACCAATCCACAGTCAGACAGATTGTGTATAAACAAAGGAAATTCAAGACCATTGTTCCCCTCCTCAGGAGTGGTCGACCAACAAAGATCACTCCAAGAGCAAGGTGTGTAATAGTTGGCGAGGTCACAAAGGAGCCCAGGGTAACTTCTAAGCAACTGAAGGCCTCTCTCACATTGGCGAATGTTAATGTTCATGAGTCCACCGTCAGAAGAACACTGAACAACAACGGTGTGCATGGCAGGGTTGCAAGGAGTGGTAGTATCATGGTTTGGGCCTGTTTTGCTGGATGTTGGCCAGGACGGCTTGCCATTATTGATGGCACAATGAATTCTGAATGATATCAAAGGATTCTGAAGGAAAATGTTAGGACATCTGTCCATGAACTGAATCTCAAGAGAAGGTGGGTCATGCAGCAAGACAACGAGCCTAAGCACACAAGTCGTTCTACCAAAGAATGGTTACAGAAGAACAAAGTTCATGTTTTGGAATGGCCAAGTCAAAATCCTGACCTTAATCCAAAGGAAATTCTGTGGAAGGACCTGAAGTGAGCAGCTAATGTGAGGAAACCCACCAACATCCCAGAGCTGAAGCTGTTCTGTACGGAGGAATGGACTAAAATTCCTCCAAGCCGGTGTGCAGGACTGATCAACAGTTACATTAAACGTTTAGCTGCAGTTATTGCTGCACAGAGGGGGGGTCACACCAAATACTAAAAGCAAAGGTTCACATACTTTTGCCACTCACTAATATGTAATATTGGATCATTTTCCTCAATAAATAAATGACCAAGTATAATATTTTTGTCACATTTGTTTAGCTGGGTTCTCTTTATCTACTTTTAGGACTTGTGTGAAAATCTGATGATGTTTTAGATCATATTTATGCAGAAATATAGAAAATTCTAAAGAGTTTACAAACTTTCAAGCACCACTCTACGTGGTTTATGAAGGCAAACAATGGGACAATATTACCTTGAGCATGTACTCCACGATGATAATACGACAGTTTTCAATGCTTAGTTCCAGATCTGTGGGGAGCTCCAGGTCTGTGTTGACCGTTTGCTTTGCTCCAGAGGGAATTGGATCTCCGACAACTTTGAAGATATTTTTTGACGAATGTTTAGTGTGACCTTCTGCACGGAAAGTCTGCCTTTGGTCAAGGCTGTACTTCAGCTTGAGGTCGCGGGATGAAGAGTTATCAATGTCGGAGGAAATCTTGACGGTTTCACCTTAAAAATATTAATAAAAATAGAATTACTTAGTCAAAAATGCGTAGAGCAGAATGTATTTCTTACTGCAAGTCTAATTTATTAACATGGCGCTTTTTAAACGGGGCATTGTCTCAAAGCAGCTCTACAACTATCCAGGCCCACAGCCCTAACTGAGCAAGCCTAGGGCGACAGTGGCAAGGAAAAAAACCCTAAATGGAGAGGACCAAGACTCAAAAAGGGATTCAAACTCCTTGGGCAAGAACGTCATAAAGACTGACCTGGCGCAAAACCCATTTTGTTAATTGATGCTCTCACTGATGCAGTACCAGAGGTAAAGAGTTTCATCTTCTTGTCAATCGTTCCACTTTGTGGATTCTAGAAGGAAAAAAACATGTTGACATTCACCTGAATCCCTCATATCCTCTCAAAATCCATGCATTGTGCATAAAATTAAATCTGTTTCAGCTATATTATATTCAGCATAACATTTCAAAAACCTCTGGTCAGTAATCAAAACTGCCAGTGCTGCAGCTGACTGATCTCCAGTGTTGTGAAGTTTTGGCTGGCAGGCAGACATTTGATGTAAAATCTCCTAAATAAAAGGTGTACTAGATTAAGTCCTGATATATCATGATCTTCTTCTTCTTCTTCTTTCGGCTTCTCCCTTTATCAGGGGTCGCCACAGCAAGTTAAACGTTTCCACCTCACCCTGCCCTCCACGTCCTCTACTCTCACCCCAACTCCCTGCATATCTTCATTCA
>JAJAGP010007927.1:0-10456 GCA_025084515.1 Ancistrus triradiatus
AAAAACGTAGAGAGACAGAATAAAGCACAAACCGTTACTAAGTCGCTTGGAATCGCCGAACAAGAAACGAGACCTCGCAATGAGCGTTTGAAACGCGCGCCCTTTTAAAGATGGCCGTCTCCCGGAAGCCATGGCGGCTTAGTACTCGGGCGACGGCGCTCTCTGGCGGTGCGGCGAGGAATTCGCCGCCGGCGTGACACCGGCGTCTGCTGAACGGACAATGGCAGTACTGAACAAGCGTCGGCCCGTGCACTTTCCTTGGCTCCCTATCTAACCATGCTATGGGATATAGTGATGGAGGAAGTCATTGTACTCTCGCAAACCTAATCCCGCCAGAGCCTTCGGACCCAGTAGGCCAACTGAACCAAAGCAGTCCCATAGGTTAGTAGTTGGGTGCACGTAATGCATTTCCCTAATTTTAGCCCAAACTCAGACCAATTCCCCTAACTATATGCCCTGAACTTAACCTTCACCTTGTCCTTAAACTTAACCTTAAAACCTAACCCGAACCATAAACCCCAGTTCTAAATCAAACTCAAAGCCTAACCTTAACCTTAAACCTAACCTTAACCCTAAAACCTAACCCTAACCTGAACCGTAAACCCCAGTTTTAACCCAAACTCAAGGCCTAAACCTAACCTTAATCATAAAACCTAACCTTAACCCCAAAAAACCCCACCTGTTCGGTCCTGTGCCACCCACTTTTCTTGCAAGGAGGGTAGGGGTGGTGTGGGACATGAATAGGTGATTGGATTAAAGCCCAGACAGGTTTGGCCATGTTACAGCCCAGTTCAGGC
This sequence comes from Ancistrus triradiatus, assembly GCA_025084515.1. Taxonomy (NCBI): domain Eukaryota; kingdom Metazoa; phylum Chordata; class Actinopteri; order Siluriformes; family Loricariidae; genus Ancistrus; species Ancistrus triradiatus. The sequence continues at coordinate 798 of JAJAGP010007927.1, forward strand.
GTGCATGGTTTTTCCATATCACTGTCATGTCCCAGGGAGCGACCCCATGGCTCTGGGCCTAACGCTCAGGACTCCTACAGATCCAGCCATATGCCTAAACCTAACCTTAGTACCTAAACTTAACCATGAAGCCTATTTTTAACCCAAACTCAAACCATACACCTAACCATAAGACCTGACCTTAACCTTCACCTTGTCCCTAAACTTAACCCTAAAACCTAATCCTAACCTGAAACATAAACCCCAGTTTTAACCCAAAAATCAAAGCCTAAACCTAACCTTAATCATAAAACCTAACCTTAACACTAAAAACCCCACCTGTTCGGTCCCGCGCCCCCCACTTTTCTTGCGAGGAGGGTAGGGGTTGTGTGGGACATGAATAGGTGATTGGATTAAAGCCCAGACAGGTTTGGCCATGTTACAGCCTAGTTCAGGCGTGCATGGTTTTTCCATATCACTGTCATGTCCCAGGGAGCGACCCCATGGCTCTGGGCCTAACGCTCAGGACTCCTACAGATCCAGCCATATGCCTAAACCTAACCTTAGTACCTAAACTTAACCATGAAGCCTACTTTTAGCCCAAACTCAAACCATAACCTTAACTGTCTCTTTATCCCTAATCCTAAATTTAACCCTAAAACCTAACCTGAACCTCAAACCAAACGATATGTCCTAGTCCTAAACCCCAACTTGGTCCTGAAATGCTGAAAGGTATCCCTAGCCTTTTTACCCCTCTACTTTAAACCCAAAAGACTTACATTTTATCCAGTCAAACTCAAGTAAAATGCAATCTGGAAAACGACCACAAGAGGGCAGCAGAGGAATAACAATTACGGTCCCCCCTTTAAAGAAAACGCAATTGCGTTTTAACACGGTTTTTAAATTACTATTGCCATTTCATCAGCACACTGTCCTTTAACTGGGCCCCTTAAACATTTCCTGTTAAACTTTGTTATTCTAATCGACCAGATCGGTACCAAAACGTAGGAAATGGTTGTTTAGAACTTCACAGACCAAGGTTGGTGCAATGCATCATGGGTAGCCTAATTATCGTCTTTTAAACTGTAATAACTCTTTGCTGGTAATAAGGAGGCCAAAATTGTTTTTTAATCTAATACAGGTGAAAATGACAAAATAAAATTTATTCGAATAGACTACACCAGGTCATATGACCTGGCCTCACCATGATAGCGAAGCTGATTCCAGATAGGCACCTGGACTGGCTATCCAACCTAAAAGTCTGCCTGATAGGGGCTGACAGTTTTCGTACAGAAGCCTGTTGCCTCTGGGGACTTCCCAGTAGAAGCTTGATGGTTGATTCTCTGCATCCATCCGCTGGGGTTCAAGGTTCCTGCCCTTGTTCAGCGCGGTGTGAGCTCTGCTCGGCTGACTTCAGGAAGACCAAAGGGGGTGAGTAACCTTATGCGAGGTACATTTGAAAGGTTATTGGATTCTTAACCACAACTTATCACCTGAGGCTTATGTCAATCTACGGAGTACAACTTGATTCCAAAAATCAGCGTCAACCAAAATAATAAAAGGACTTCATTCAAAAACAGGAAAATTATTCTGTTGTGTGAAATGTCACACCTAAACAAAGCATAGGAAAACCTTATAAGAGGTACGTTTGAAAGGTTATGGGATTCTAAACCACAACTTATCGACCAAAGTGGATGTCAATATAAGGAGCGGCGTACAACTCAGCATTCCATAAATCAGCGTCAACCAAAATAAATAAAATGACTTGACTCAAAAACAGGAAACGTCAATCAGTTGCATGAAGCATCAGGCCTAAAACATGAGAGCCCATTCTGCTAGAATCACCAGCTCTAAACTATCCAAAGATCCAACCAACTAAACCAATAGAAATTGGACACGGGACACACAGTCGAGGATTGATCAACCTACGGCTGGCCGCCTCAGAGGAGGGCATACAGTGTTCAAGGCCGAAACGTCCGATGATCCTGAGGTACACTGCTGATGATTGTGGCCCACCATTGCAAACATAACAATCTGAACTCAAAATAAACCTCAGTTGCTGGTACCACATCTCAACACAGAAGGAGGAACGTTTATTTCATCTCGTGAAGCAACCAGACAAAAAATAAAATAAAATAAAATAAATAAATAAATAACTATTCCTAACTTCCGGGTGCTGGGATTCATAGATGGAACCACCTGTTTGGTGGTTCTGCCTTTGAATCCTAGTACTTGGGGCTCCTACTCTACTAACTTCCAGTAATCCCAGTCGGGTTCTACTCGATTGGTTTTGTTAAAAAAGCAGACGCCAAGTCGGCGTCTGCTGAACGGACAATGGCAGTACTGAACAAGCGCCGGCCCATGCACTTTTCTTGGCTCCCTATCTAACCACGCTATGGGTTATAGTGATGGGGGGCGTCATTGTACTCTTGCAAACCTAACCCTAACCCTAACCCCTAACCCTAACCCTAACCACATTCATTAAACCATCATGCCCAAACTTTACTACCACACAAAAGGTAAAACAAAACACTCAGAATTGGCTAATGATCAACTAACAGGTCCATTCCATCAAATTTGACAGGTTGAATGGAACATAGCGGTCAGATGGGCTAAAAACAGATTCAAATACAGACTAAGAGATGAGACTATTCAAGAAGCTCAACAGCTATTGGGGAGGAGATTTGGTACAGCAGACCCCACCATTAAGGGGAAGGATGTCGATCCACCGTCTCCTGTTACCAGTACTGATCCACCTTCTTCTTTAGCCTGTTCACAGGTCTGTCGGACATCATCCATCCAAAATACTAGCTATCTAACTGAGAAGGATGGGCTCAGCTCCTGCAGGAAACAAACAGTGAGCATACAGATACACTCCCAACCTAAACACCAACCTAAACACTTTCAGGCAACATCACAGCAAAATACTTACCTTAGGAAACAGTCAAACATTGTAATACCGGAGTCATTTAACGACATTGTTTCAATCTCTGCAGATCCAACTCAGGACAGTGTACACGGGGGCTTGGTAGAAAAGGAGAGGGAGGACATGACGAAAGAACCCCCCAAAAGGCATGACATGGCCATTGGTAGGGGGTCTTCTGAATCCTCCCTCATACTCCCAACATTTACCTTGAGCCCCTTAAATAGAACAGAGGAGATGAAAAATGATCACAAACTTTATGTTCTCACTAAACATCCTAGGACCAATAGGAAAATTTTTGACTGGAACCTCAATGTAATCAAACCAATAGTAATCATTGGAGATTCCAACTTGGCTAGAATTTCGCACTGTAATCACCCTGATGTACAAATAGACAGTTTCCCTGGAGCTAATTTTTTCCACATCGCCAAGGTCCTGCAGAAGCTGAGCCCAAACCCTCATACCCAGAAGATCATCTTATCGGTGGGTATTAACAACAGAGAACAAATGGTGGAAAAAACATCCAAAAAACAATTACAACAATTGTGGAGGACAGCAGCAGAAATCTTTCCAAACGCTACAGTATATTCTCCACTTATCAACTTTTCTGACATGTTACCTACTAAACAACAGCAAAATCTCAAACAGCTGAATGACATTATATGGAGACTTTGCAACCCACTACAGGACTTGAGTCCACTCAGGTTCAGGGTCGACCCGAGGGACTTCATCCACTGGACAGAGGACACCGCCTCACAGATCCTCACCTTCTGGATGGACCAGTTAAACTTCTGAATTCAGCAAAGTGTCAAACACAGTCAGAAACCAAAGCCAATAAGGGTAACATCATTAACCTTTGCAAAACATTTGTACTTACAGGTCCACAGGAGGAGCTACTGAGCAGGGGTCTGACCTTCATACCAGTATCACGTTGGGTCGACCAGGGGAATCTCAGGGGGGATGTCCATGCCTATAACAGAAAATTGAAAATCTTAGATTACTTTAAGTTTGAGCACAAAGCTACTTTCACAACATTTATTAATAAATCACATTGGGAGCCACCCTTGGAAACTATCAGTACACCAATTAAATAATTAATTCTACAAAACTCAAAGACAGTTACCTACTTTTCACGCCACAAAAATACAGAGACACAGGGAGGACGGGCAAGGAGCATAGAGGACGGTAGGGAACCAAGTGAATTGGCGAGGCGAGGAGAGTGAGAGACGCTTATATAGCCAAGCAATCACAGAGTCAATAGGAAACAGGTGGAGGCAATTAGTACTCGGGGGAAGCGGAACATGCCAGGATACGGGTGTGGACATCTGAGCTGACGGTGGGCGTGACAAAAATAACCGACATCAAGAAATAACACAATTTAAATTTAAATATAATTTAAATACTTCACAACGAAGGGCCCTCAAACAGCTACAAAAAAATAAGGACATAATTATTAAACCAGCAGATAAAGGTTCAAGTATAGTTATAATGGATAAACAACAATATATGCTTGAAGCAAACAGACAGCTTACCAATACTCACCATTACAATCTACTTACACATCCGTTACAGGACGGCACCCGATTACTGGTCCTCAACATTCTGCAAGAATTAAAACAGAAAGGATTTATTACTCAAAAACAATTCAATTTCTTATTAGGCACAGATACACTGAGAACAAGACAGTTTTATTTATTACCCAAAATTCACAAGGATCCACAGACATGGACAGTCCCTTCTGAGGTTCTCCAAGGCCGACCCATAGTTTCAGATTGTGACAGCGAAACCTATAACATAGCCTCTTATATTGATCATTTTCTTAATCCCATTTCACAAATACATGCTAGTTATCTTAAAGACACATATCAGTTCATAAATAAAGTCTCAGGAAAATCATTTCCAGTCGAAGCATTTCTATTCTCCATAGACATTGAAAGCTTGTACACAAACATTAATACAAAATTAGGTTTGAAATCAGTACAACGTCTTTTTGATAAATATCCAGATCCAAAACGTCCAGACCACCAAATCCTCCAATTATTAGAAATAAATCTTAACCGGAACGATTTTCAATTTGATTCTAAAATATATCTGCAGATACAAGGTAAGGAAACCCATTGCCCGCAAAGCTCCGTAGTACAAACCCGGGGGATACCAAATCCCCCTCCAGGCAAAGAGACAGATGTTGCTTCAAGCTACAGCCTTCATTTGTTCCACGACCCGTAAAAACAACTTAAACCCCAATCCTCCGCATATCCGATAGCACCTGCAGCAAAAAACCCCTGACCAACCCTAACCCTACTGCCTAACCCTGAACAGGACCCTAAAAACCTAAACCTTGACCCTACACCTAAAACCCACACCTAACCTTAACCCCAAACCCCAACCTGAGGGTAAGCACCAGACCTGACCTTGACCTCGATATCTAGCCCTAAACTTAACCCTAGTTGGGGACCAATAGCAGTACAACCCTCCCCAGCACACCGGCCAACACCCACTCCCAAACCCACGGTTAATGCCCAGGACAAGTATGCCTATCCCTAACCCTAAACCCTAACCGGATCCTTTAACATGAGGTTGCCAGAATTACGCAGATAAAAAATATAAGAAAGAAACCCCCAACATGGACCCTCTACTCATAAAAAGGAATGTATCCGGGGAAAATGCAGAGCCACGTTCAGGGCGACCCTGGATCCTTGACCTAAAGTCCTATCCACAAGCCGGACCTACTCCTAAACCCAACCATAATTCCTAGACCCTAAACATAAACCCAAACCCACCCCCACCCCCAGGCCTTTGGAACATAATCCCAAACAGTAGGCAGGGCCCAGTCCTTTAACAGGATCTTGAACGAAATCAGGCAAAGGAACAACACCCTAACATGGACCCTATCCTCAGGAAAAGCAAACTTGTCCATGGTAGATGCTGGACCAATCAAAATCCGCGAACGGTGCATAATGTGGTAGGGGGCGGAGCTAACCCCACCCACCGAACTTTGAAAGTGAATATCTCCGCAACGCTTAGTCCATTTTGGCAAAAAAAACAGCTTAATCGTGCCTTGGACAAGACGTACAACATGAAGGACCTACTTCACGCGGAGTAGGAACTGTATTACTATGGCATTACTATGGCATAGGGAGTCACCTACCGTCCCCATCTACTGAAAGGACCCTACCAACCACCACACTCAAGATCAGCTCGGGGGGCGGCTACACTAGTAGAAGCCTGAGGATTTCCTGAAAATATTCCTAAAGCATTGGCTTCCTGGAATAAGGTACGGAATGAATCCGCTAGCACACGCTCAACCCCAGGGGTCACCAACCGGTAGAAGCTTGGTGCCTTCCTGAAACCACTCCAAATCCTCTTTTTGGACGGTAGCGGTAGTAAGGAAGACATCCGCTGGATTTGGCCCCGGCCAGGGCCATCTGGAGGTGATGTATTGCACAGGACCTACCTCCGGACCCCTGGTTTAGCTAGATAGGAACTTGCCAAGCAGCTTGGATACCCGGTGGCGTTAACGAAAAGTTGCCTTGGTCCAGATATGCTAGGACACAATTAGCTAGGTAGACCATAGTTGCTGACCCCACTTGGTTGACTCAGGAAACCTTGCGGTGTTAACAAAGAGTCATTCTGGGTGGGGATAGGTAAGTAGCCAGCCTCTCTGGGTCCACTAGGACAGCACGCAGGAGGTGGTCAACGGCCAAGAGACCTTGAATGGGGCCAAGTCTTCTACTGGGTGATTAGCACCCCTATGCACCAGCCCATCGCGCACCACACGAAGACTTCTTGCTTGAAATAACAACAAAAAATCCAATCGGGCGTTTAAATATTCCGACTTTATGCTTCAACAAAAACAGAGTAATAGTAAAATTAGGTTCTCGCTTTGAATTGACAACCCAGTTTTTTACGGATGTTCTCCAGTACAGGACAAGTAGAGGATAGAATCTAGAACCAAAACCACATTGACAGAGAGGAGTGTATATACAACTATAAACAGAAAAACACCTTCACCATGATGGAGGAATAGGAAAATAAATCAATTTATTTAAGCATAAAACACTTAACTTCAATTGGTCATGGGACACAAACCGAGGATTGATCGCCCTACGGTTGGCCACTCCAGAAGAGGGTGTATAGTGATTAAAGGCCGAAACATCCGATGATTCTGGAGAGCACTACTGATGATGTGTCCTAAAAAAGATTTAAAAAAAGATATATAAAAAAACAGAAAACTCTTTTTCATCCAAACTCTCTATAAAAAAACATTAAAAAACACTTACCTTTCCACAGTCTAGATCAGGATGATGAGGGATGCATCCAATACACATATTACGACTGTGCTCCTACTCCACTAGCTCGCAATAAATCCCGGCTGACTCAAAATCGGCGGGCTTGGTAAAAATGCAGACACCAAGTCGGGGTCTGCTACAAGGACAATGGCAGTACTTAACAAGCGCCGGCCCGTGCATATTCCTTGGGTCCCTGTCTAACCACGCTATGGGTTATAGTGATGGGGGGGAATCATTGTACTCTCACAAACCTAACCCTAACCCCTAACCCGAACCATAAACCCCAGTTCTAAACCAAACTCAAAGCCTAAACCTAACCTTAACCTAAAACCTAATCCTATCCCGAACCATGAACTCCAGTTTTAACATAACCTTAACCCTAACCCTAACCTGAACCGTAAACCCCAGTTTTAACCCAAACTCAAGGCCTAAACCTAACCTTAATCATAAAACCTAACCTTAACCCCAAAAAACCCCACCTGTTTGGTCCCGCGCCACCCACTTTTCTTGCAAGGAGGGTAGGGGTGACGTGGGACATGAATAGGTGATTGGATTAAAGCCCAGACAGGTTTGGCCATGTTACAGCCCAGTTCAGGCGTGCATGGTTTTTCCATATCACTGTCATGTCCCAGGGAGCGACCCCAGGCCTCTGGGCCTAACCCTCAGGACTCCTACAAATCCAGTTATATGTCTAAACCTAACCTTAGTACCTAAACTTACCGTGAAGCCTAATTTTAACCCAAACTCAAAGCCTACACCCAACCATAACCTTAACTGTCTCTTTATCCCTAATCCTAAACTTAACCCTAAAACCTAACTTTAAACCTCAAACCAAACCCTATGTCCTAGTCCTAAACCCCAACTTGGTCCTGAAAGGCTGAAAGGTATCCCTAGCCTTTTTTCCCCTCTACTTTAAAAACCCAAAACACTTAGATTTTATCCAGTCAAACTCAAGTAAAATGCAATCTGGAAAACGGCCACAAGAGGGAGGCAGAGGATTAAAAATGACAGTTCCCCCTTTAAAGAAAACGCAATTGCGTTTTAAAACAGTTTTTAAATTACTATTGCCATTTCAACGGCACACTATCCTTTAACTGGGCCCCTTAAACATTTCCTGTTAAACTTTGTTATTCTAATCAACCAGATCGGTACCAAAACGTAGGGAAATGTTGTTTAGAACTTCACAGACCAAGGTTGGTGCAATGCATCATGGGTAGCCTAATTATCGTCTTTAAAACTGTAATAACTCTTTGCTGGTAATAAGGAGGCCAAAATAGTTTTTTATATCTAATACAGGTAAAAATGACAAAATAAAATTTATTCGAATGACCTGGCCTCACCATGATAGGCACCTGGACTGGCTATCCAACCTAAAAGTCTGCCTGATAGGTGCTAACAGTTTTCGTACAGAAGCCTGTTGCCTCTGGGGACTTCCTAGTAGAAGCTTGATGGTTGATTCTCTGCATCCATCCGCTGGGGTTCAAAGTTCCTGCCCTTGTTCAGCGCGGTGTGAACTCTGCTTGGCTGACTTCAGGAAGACCAAAGGGGGTGAGTAACCTTATAGCGAGGTACATTTGAAAGGTTATTGGATTCTAAACCTCAACATATCACCCGAGGCTTATGTCAATCTACGGAGTATAACTTAATTCCAAAAATCAGCGTCAACCAAAATAATAAAAGGACTTTATCCAAAAACAGGAAAAGTTATTCCGCTGTGTCAAGTCAAGTCAAGTCAGATTTATTTATATAGCGCTTTTTACAATGGAGCATTGTCTCAAAGCAACTTTACAAGTTTAGATTATCTACTAATAACTACGTCCAATCCCAAATTGAGCAAGCCGAGGGCGACAGTGGCAAAGAAAAACTCCCTAGTTCTAGGAAGAAACCTTGGGAGGACCAAGATTCAAAAAGGGACCCAACCTCCTTGGGCGGCGTAGATTATAAATCTAAGAGCGAACTAAAGTCATGGAGTTAAAGTTCGAATAAAATGTGAAGTATGCACATCGACATTTAGTCGCCTGGGTATGATGATACATCTAAGAGCGAAACTAAAGTCATGGAGTCAAAGTTAAAATAAAATGTGAAGTATGCACATCGACATTAAGTGGCCCGAGTATGCTGGGGCTGGAACTGATGATGGAAGCAGCTTGAGTGGAGCGCCAGCAGATGAACATCATGTGTGGGGCTGGAACTGCCGGAACACAGCTCGGAGAGAGAACAGAAAATGTAATTAGTTATTGATTAAGGGCACAGTGTTTATTAACAATCACTGATGCCATGTCAATCACTGATGCCAAGTGTAGCATGAGACCCTGGCAGCATTAGCTATAGCAGCATAGCTAGAAAGAGGAGAACTGGTAGGAAACACAGCCAAGAGGGATCACATGAGACATTGGCAACCCCACAAGAGGTGGGAGGCAGAGGACAGCAATCCAACGTCTCTGATCACCATAAGACTCTTTGACTAT
>JAJAGP010007928.1:0-10451 GCA_025084515.1 Ancistrus triradiatus
TACTCACCATTCACTCACACACCACTAACTAAAACACTCATTCATTCACCTCATCACCCAATCACTTTTTTACTGACTCACTTATTCACTCACTCCCTTACTGATTTGTTTCTTTTATTCACTCATTCATTTAGCTAATCAGACTCTCATTTATTTTTACACATTTATCTGATCAGTGACATCCACATTCACGTAAACAGATACTCACACACTCACTCATTCACTCACTCATTCATTCATTTTGAAACTAAAGCCAGTCCCAGCTTGAATTCCCACTATTCCAGTATGAGATACCTTTTGCATTAAGTTCAGTAAACACAGAGAGATCATTTAGTACGGCTAAGCTACACTTTCTCTACCATACATTTGGACATGACTGCAAACGAGGCGTCCGCCAAACCCCTGCAGCATGTCGTGATCCGGGTGTGGTTCAGCACGGAGTCACCGATTTCCATTAGATCATTTGGATCCCCCGCCCAGTTCTAAAGTTCCATGCAGGGTGGTTACTTTTGTGTTCCTGTTAGAGGTAATCATTCTGTCTCCAGGACACTCGCTCACTCCCTTCTGTGGAACGAGGGCTTATTACTGCTCTGGAGGATGGAACGCTTTATTAAAAGGAAATGCGTATGCAGGCGCGCCTCAGGCCAAAACTGTGCATTGTCTGCACTTCAGTGAGCCTCGAGCTGCATACAGTACACAACTGCACCGCTTCTTCATTTGTACACAGCACAGGAATGGCTTTTCTGGAAGGAAATATGACTTGAGGACTTATGAGTGACTGTTGGATTGGATGAATGTACCTTTAATTCATTTGGACCTTTATTTTCAGACTTCATTCCATATGAAACTTCATTTTATTCATTACTTTTAAATGCATTAAAGTTTGTGGTGCAGATGCAACTAAACATTGGTTCCAGACCCCCAGAAAATCCCCCTGTATGAGGCATTATCAGCATTAATGGAGCTGTACTGTACAGGAGCTCCTGATTTATGATGGGGATATGTTCAACAAATCCATCATAAGATACATGGATCATGAACCGATGAGTTTAATATAGTCTGTCCTGTATTGGTTACACATTAACACTTACATTAACCTACAGTTACCCAAAATCATTACCACAAAGCTTATTTATAATAAAGTGTTAAAATCTCATGTCATTTAGTGAGTCATGGATTGGAAGCACCAGCTGTTTATGACTACAACATTTGTAGTTTTTAAAGTCCTGTAATATATTATTAATATATTATAATTGTTAAGGCCTCGGTTGTTAAAGTGAATGGGCGTTGATCAGATGGACGTTAAACGTCACAAACCTGTATTTATCGACCTCCAGTTGGTCACAGAGGCTTTGGGGTAGGTATCGTGATCAATCTAATTGCCGTCATTAGGTACTGGTTGGTTATAGTGGCAGGATTATTTTTAGAGATAGTGTCACTGAAGATGGTATCTGTGTTTCAGTTGGTTAGGGTAACACTGGGGGTGAAAACCACAGTCATACTGGTTGATTTATTTAGACACAGGAACCACAATCATGTTGGTTATAGTGGATGAGGAAGCACAAGTCAAGTCAGATTTATTTATATAGCACTTTTTACAATGGAGCATTGTCTCAAAGCAACTTTACAATTTCAGATTATCTGCTAATATCAACAGCCAATCCCAAACTGAGCAAGCCTAGGGCGACAGTGGCAAGGAAAATCCCTAAACGTTATGAGTAAAAACCTTGGGAGGACCAAGACTCAAAAAGGGACCCGACCTCCTTGGGCGGCATAGATGATAAATGTAAGAATGAAGCTAATTTATCTAAACTAATAAGTCTTATGGTGGTAGTTCATATCGGCATCAAGTAGTCCGATACACAGAGTCACTCCAGGATCTTGAGTCTAAGCAGGAAAGTCATTGTTGGCACTTCGTTGAAGCGGATGAACATTTCACTATTTTGGGTAGGAAACACCATATCTATGGTGGCATTGGTGACTGGAATTGTGGTCTGCTTAGTTACAGTGCCACTGAAGAGTTGGCTAAAGAGGCGATGTGGGTAGGAACTGTGGGCATATTGGTTGCCAGCATTGGGGACCAAGTTGCTTATGTTGCCACTGGGGACCGATTGGTCACAATGGCTTTTTTAGTGGGATCCTTGGTCCTTTTGAGACAGAAGTCCAGTGTGACAGTGTGGATTGGATCCATGACAAAACTGGAAATTGGGTAGGAAACTGCTCTAAAGTTAGTTAGAGTGGTAAATGTGCTCTGATATAGGTGACTTCTGATTTTGGGGCAGTTTTTGACAAGTAGCTGGGATGTTGCCATGAAAAATAAACTTTATCCACCAGCTCTTCTGTCCTCTGAGGTTTGGGGCCAATATCAATATGTGTCAAATCACATTTACACACTAGCTGCACTGATCATCACTTAATGCACTTAATAATCAGATCATAGTCGGATTTCTGCAGTTATATGATTATTCTAGTGGTCATGTATACAGCATACTCCGATCTCTAGAAATCAATTAGAGATTCCCAGAAGAGAGCTGGATTTTTATTTCAGTAATTGCCACCCAGCCATTAATCGCAATCTCACAGAAATATGTGACATGCACTCGCACTTTAATAATTAATAATCACACTATTCATTTTCTCATGTGTGTACTGCATTTCGAGTCTCCCAAAGTGTTCGATAGGCCGCTTCGCCGCCTTTAATTTAATGCATGTTTAATTCCTGGTTGCCCAATTCCACCGAGGAAAAGCGCTAAGTCAGTGGAAGAGAGGCTATAGTAAAGCCAAGCTGTTTAGAATTCGGGGTTCTTGCAACCGTGGGATGAAACGCTCAAGCACATACTACAAAAGTTTGAGGTCCTGCGTACCTACGTGGTTAACATTTAATGAAAATACCAACCTGACCCCTCGGATGAATTCAAATTGTTTTAAAATTTTTCAATAGAGTCCTACAGAACACGTGGAAGAACACAGTGCTTGGCCTGCCTAGTCATGGCGCTAATATTCACCCTCTGCATTGCTGGAGCAATAACTGCGGGTATTGTGGTGAGGGTTTTTGTGGTGTGAGAAGAGAAGAAGTAAATTGAGGTCTGTCTTTGTTGGTCGCATTGTTTTGGAAACGTCGACTCTGTTAAGATCAGATTTATTAAACATCTGCTTAGTAATTCTTCACAGAAAATGAGTAAATGAACCAAACTAGTAAGAGGAACAGTGTGCGAATAAACATAACGGCAGATAATCCCACAGCCTGTAACACGAACGCTACATACAGCAGTCCCAGAGCCAGGTGTGTTCATACGGGCTAGCTGAGCACAGGACCTCTCGATCATGGGTTGGGTGAAGTCGCCACAAGGGTTGTCATTATGCATAAATAAGCACGACTACTGTGCAGGATGTGTCTCTGCATGTGGCTACATCTCTTTAAGTGCGTGTGTGTGTGTGTGTGTGTGTGTGTGTGTGTGTGTAACCTTATTGGAGTGGCATTTGCTGAACAAACAGAGCATTCACAGAGGAGAGAGAGAGAGGGAGGGCAAGATAGACTCTCACTGGACTGTAAAGAATGTTGGGAATTAGATGAAAGACCTGTCTGAATTTGGGGGGGGGTTCTGTGTTCTGTGCGAGGTCACACAGGGTCACCAAAAGCCACTTCACAAACCACATTCCATCAGACCAGAGCGCGACTCACTCTGCCATGTTGTGCCAGCGTGACCTCAGAGCCTTTCTCTGATTGGCCACAGCGCTCTGTCCTTATTATGACTGTTTGATTTTCCAGATCATCGCCTGTGTGGTGGAGATCTGTCCCATGCTGCAGAAATTATTGGGTTTAGAGACAGCAGAGGACAGATGTGATGAAAGGTCCGATACAGGGCACAGAGAAAAGGCCTTGGAACAGACACAACATGATATCAGACAATTATAGTGCTCTTGGAACACCAAAGACTGGATTTCAGTAGAGAAATCAGACTGGGATTCAGATTAGATTTGAGTAGAGACGTCGCACCAGGCTTTATTAGAGAGATATGTATAGGTTTCAGGAGAGATAGCAGACTGGATTTTAGTAAAGAGATCAGGATGGGCTTCAACAGAGAGGAAAGGTTTTACAACCCCAATTCCAGTGAAGTTGGGACGTTGTGTAAAACGAAAATAAAAACAGAATGTGATGATTTGCAAATCCTTTTCAACCCATATTCAATTGAATGCACTACAAAGGCGAGCTATCTAATGTTCATACAGATAAACTTTATTGTTTTTTTGCAAATATTCACTCATTTTGAATTTGATCCCTGCAATGCGTTCCAAAACAGTTTGGACAGGGGCAACAAAAGACTGGGAAAGTTGAGGAATATTCCCAAAAAACACCTGTTTGGAACATTCCACAGGTGAACAGGTTATTTGGAAAAAGGTGAGTGTCATTATTGGGTATAAAGGGAGCATCCCTTTCACAAGCAAGGATGGGGCGAGATTCACCACAAGTAGTCCAACAGTTTAAGAACAATGTTTCTCAATGTGCAATTGCAAGGAATTTAGAGACTTCATCATGTACAGTCCATAGTATCATCAAAAGATTCAGAGAATCAGAATAAAAAATTCAGATCAGAATGAAGTTCATCAGAAGGTCCAGATTGGGTTTCAGTAGAGAGATCAGACTGGGTTTTAATAAAGAGATCATGGTGGTTTGTAGCAGCGAGATCAGTGTGTGCTTCAGAAAGAGATCAGAAAAGGTTTTAGTAGAAAGTTCAGACTGGGTTTCAGTTGAAAGATAAGACCGAAAAAGAGATTGGATTCATATTTTTGAAAGAGAGCACCTCAGGTGTAAGATTAATTCGAGTTCAGGAGCTAGAGATTAGGTTGAGCTTTCTTGGAAGATCACTTTACATGCTAAGGACAGAGAATAAGTTTAATCTTAAGACTAAGAGTTTCTGAAGGTTCATGAGAAGCATAGAGAGCGAAAGAGAGAGAGTTTTATGATAGGTCTCAAGAAAAGTACAGACTGAGTTTTCCAGTAAAAGCTGGGTTTTTGCCAAGGAAGAGATCAAAGAAAAAAACCTAAAGTCAGAAACATCAGATTGAGTTTAGGACGTCAGATCAGACGGAGCTGTCACTAGAGATGAGTTTGGGGTTAGGGAGAAGGCGAGATCAGACGGCGCTTCATGGGGATGATCAACCAAGCTTGGGAACTTTCAGTCAGCCTGCTTTTCAGAGCGGAGTAGCCGACTGAAATCCAGAGAAAGCGATCAAAAGCTGTAAAAAAAGAGTTCAAACAGAACTCAGGAGTAAACTTGAGAGAGGCGTGGGTCAAACTAAACCTCAGGGTGATGACCGACTGAATTTCTGGAAAAGAGAGATCAGACTTGATTTTCAGAATGGTGGAGATCATGCTTCATCATTAGAGAACAACCTTTAGGGAGCAAAACTTGAAGTAAGCTTTGTAAATATGGTAATGTCAGATTGATCTCCGGATGAGAGAACAAGGAGAAGACTTATCAACTTTACAATCATTTGCAGATGCTCTTAATTCGAGCGACTGATCCAGTCTTACAACCCCAAATCAAAAACTTATAACAGTATGGACAGTGAAAGAAAAACACAATCAAATACATTTACTTTTACTGTAATGTCATTTGAGACAGTATAACCCAAGAAAATGTAATGTTTTATTCTTGGCAACTTCATTTCATTTGTTCATTAAACATCCCCTCATGCTTTCACCAAGCCTGCAACACTTAAACCAAGTTGGAGTGGGGCAATTTAGGGCTAGTAATGGAGGTAAAAAAAAAAACCTAATAATGATGTGATTCCCAAACAGGTGATTATAATCATTATTTGTGCACAAGCAGTATCCAGGAAAGGACTGAGTCTTTGATGAGTAAGAATGATCAGAGGATCTCCGTTTTTATCAACAACTGTGTGAGAAAAATTTATTGACAGGTTAAACCAATGTTCCTTCAAAGACAGACTGGAAGGGATGCTATATTTCTTTCCTGCCTCTACATGCATAATATCATTAACATTCTAGAAATCTGTAGAATTTCGGTGTAAAGGGTAAGGGCACAAGCCTAAACTGAAGAGGGGTGGATCTCCCCCCTCGACGCACTTTGCATCAAGAACGGTCATTTCATCAATAGCTGATAGAACCACATGACAGGATTTCTTTATCCAAAAACCTTTATCAAGTCTATCATACGAGTTACATTAACAAATGCCACTTAAAACGTTACTGTGCTAAAAAGAAGCTTATGTTATAAACCATGTCCAGAGTGTTGTCCGGCTTTCTTCTGGGCTCGGAGGCATCCTGGATGGACCATCACACACAGTGATTGTTGCTCAACCCTCAGATAACAGATTTTTTTTTGGAAAAAAGGACACCCACCATGTGCTTCAGAGAAAGACGAAAAGTACATTGTGTTTTGAGCACAATAAAAGATGTCTTTCATGAAGGCAGCTAAGTTAGCAGGAGATCAGGCAACAGAGTTCAATTTTACTAGTCAGTTTGTTTTGTGTTTTTCCTTTCCCCTCCTCAGTCTGTGGCTAATCACATCCCTGTTTCTGAATGCTTAATTCTGATCGTATTTCCTCTGTATATGATTTGTTTCAGAACCTGTAGGAAGAAAGGCTTCAGAAACGAGAATCTGAGGTCTGATGATACTTTGTTTTCCAATGTGCTTTGTTGTATTTCATAAAGCCTATAAATCAGTCCTTGCATGGTTATGGTGTTGTGTGTGCTTGTGCGAGAGCTAATTTACATACCGTCAATTGTGGAACGTCATCCCAGTTAGCTCTAATCCCTAATCACTCCGGGTTTGCTGCCATAAAACAACCCTCAGCGGGATGAGCTGGAATCTGACATGTTCGATCCACAGGAGATTTATTAGGAGCGGGTTTGCTGAGAGCTGATTGAACGTTCAATTCTCTCTCACTCATGACGCTGATTTATTTGTCCTGACAGTTCCCAGGTGTTTCACCCGCAGCCCTTAATTTACCTTCAGTGGTATGACAGGAATTCTGGGATGGTGATTTGGCATTCAGGGTAAAACTGAAGGATAAATGCAGCGTGTGAAGCAGAGCTCCATAGTGTGTGGGATTGTTTTATCATGCGTAAGATTTCCCCGTTTCTGTGTAGGTATGAATAGCAAATAAATGAAATGAACAAGCTTGGTCATGTGACATCACTGTAGAAATTAGTTAGTCCTTGTCTGAGTCAATGATCAGACTGACTTGAATAAACTGCAGGTTTTATTCACCAACACAGAACAGGCAGCCAAAGCAGGGCCAACTCCTGGACATACTACCAACTCACCACCAGAGCATCTGATTGTGACTGTGGTAGCCTAGCGGTTAAGGTACTGGACTCTGGACCAAAAGGTCCAGGGTTCAAATCCCCCCTCTGCCAAGCTGCCACTGTTGGCTCCTTGAGCAAGACCCACAATTGCTTGGATTGTAAGTCGCTCTGGATAAGGGCGTCTGCTGTAAATGTAAATGACTGGCTAAGCCACATACAGGTCTGGTGGCCCATAGTAAGCAAGCATATCATGATCATTAAGTCAAATGATCTACAACCACCACCATCTTTTTCACTTTTTACACTATACACAAGTTAGCTATCACGTCCACATCGCGGGGGTTAGGGACACAGCGCCCCCACGATCTGGAAATATTTTATAATATGATTTTTGTACAAGTAGGCCTACTATTATACGTAACAGTACACACATTTTATGCACTTATGAGTTACTAAACTTTTTAAAGATTTCTCTACATGTCTTGCCTTTGCGTGTCGTCTGCTGGCTTTTGCCTCCTTTTTGCGAACTCCTCCTTTTTACGTAGTGTAACTTTAAAAAAGAAATTGTTTATATTTATAGAATTAAAAGACAAAATATGTTGATATTGTACGAGACTATTCATATACTCCAGTGGTGTGCAGCCAGGCCCTTCTAACCCTTCAGAGAAGGAGTAACAAACTGGTGTATGTCAAACATTATCTACATATTTATTTCCTGAATAAGGTAAAATCAAAAACGCTATCCAATTCAAAACGCCACTCTGCGTTTTCTTGATTTAGTGAACCGAATCAAAGCTGCATCTACGTGCTTCACTCAAATGTTTACGTCTGGGCAAATCATGACATGGTTCCAGAACATTAATAAGGCTTCAGAAGCCTTCGTTTTCAACAATGCTGTATGTCTCAGCTCTCATATAAAACTTACCTGAGCCTGTTATCGTTTTGGCACAGGGAGAACTTGAAGGTAGTTTAATCGCAAATGTGTTCTCTAATGGAGGACGGTTGGGCCGGTGTTTCCGCCAAACGTTATGACATGCCATGAAATCGTATAACTCTGCTTTTAATTTGAAGTGACGGATGGACAGTGAAACAAACATGGAGAGTGGAGACCCAATGTAGGAGAGGAGATTAGAGGAGAGAAAGGTAGATTAATTATAGGTAAGTTTAAATAGAGTTGAACAGAATTCAAAATGTAACGTAACCGGCACCGGGCACGCGCACGCGCACGCTGGCGCTTCGTGACTCAATGTTCAATTCGTGAGCGCGCCGCATTTTGGCAGTACTACGTTAAATTAAAGCCAGAACTGAGTTGATAGGATGCCACAGTGGCTGCTGCCGCTGCTGAAAGAAATCCTAGAAAGAGTTTCTTATGCCTCTGTCCCACCAGACCAAGCTGTGGTAGCCTAGTGGTTAAGTTACAGGACTCTGGATTAGAAGGTCCAGGGTTCAAATCCCACCTCTGCCAAGCTGCCACTGTTGGGTCCTTGACCCTTAACCCACAATTGCATGGATTGTAAGACTGTACCAATTGTAAGTCGCTCTGGATAAGGGCGTCTGCTAAATGCTGTAAATGTAACATGTACACTCTGAATTGGTTCACACTTGTTTTTGGCTTGCTGAACGTATAGGAGGCTTGTGATTGGCTGATGAAGCATGGCTTGAGGAACACCTGCACCATAGCTAAATCATGCCATGTGGTTTGTATTGTGTGATTAAAATGATGTCATAGAACATCTGCTTTTGGTATGCATGCAGGCTTTTGTGTGTGTGTGCAAGAGAGAGAACGAAAGAGAGAGAGATATCATTATAACTGCACTATTATAATTATAACTGCACTATTGCTCAATGTCTTCCCACGGTCGTGAGACTTTGGTGGCTTGTTAAGGTACTGGACTGAGGACATAAAGGTTCAGGGTGCAAATCACACCTCATACTAACATTGTGAGCGAAAGCAAGGCCTTTAACCCACAGTCTTTTGGGTTGTAAGATTGTATCAGTTGTAAATCGCTCTGGATAAGGGTGTCTGATAAACGACTAAATGTAAAAAAGATTAAACGGGATGCTTTTATGGACTGTGGTGGCCAGGAGGTGCAGGTTTCAAATCCAAGTCCTGCCATGCTGCTACTGCTTTTGTCCTTGAGCAAGACCCTTAACCCACAATGGCATGGAGTGTAAGACTGTACCAGTTGTAGGTCGTTTTGGATAAGGGTGTCTGCTAAATGACTAGATGTAAAAGTAAGCAGATATCCTTTGTGTGTGTGTGTGTGTGTGTGTGTGTGTGTGTGTGGGTGTGTGTGTGTGTGTGTGAGAGGGAGAGAGAGAGAGGGAGGGTATAATTATAATAGTGCTATTGCTCGATCTCTTCCCATGGTATGTAAGCAGATCTTCTTTGTGTGTGTAATTTTCGAAGGCCGTACATGTATCTATTGTGTGCCTGATTGTAGGTACATACACTGTTTTGGAAGTGTGGTTGTGACCCCACCCCTGCACCCAGTCCTCATTCCCAAATCCTGGTGTCTCTTCTGCTTCACTGCGCTCCCCAAGGCACAAGCATGTGTTACAACAAACCTCAGCCATTATCATTTCATTACTTTAACCAGAACCAGAACCAGAACCAAACACAGACCATCCAATCAGCCCTGCTCCTAAAGCCCAGGCTGGCACTGCTGCCAGCTTCCCGAGAACCCGTAGACCAAAGGGTCTGTTTTATGCTTCAGACCAGAGCAGGATGAACAATGATGTGTTTCAACAGTTTCAAATACAGTAATGTGCAAAAGTCTTAGGCCACCATTAGATTATATATATATACAATGGTTTTAACACTGATATAATGACCATATGCAATTATTTCTCAGTTTCTTTATTAGAATATGACCAGAACACACAGGAAATTTGTATTCAGTATAAAGAAACTTAGAAAAATGGGGAAAACACAGCTTCTATAGGCTATAGTGGGAAGTATTTAGTGTTTCCTCACCTTACACTTGAGCAATAGCAGCATCTGGCCGCTTCATCCGTATGCCAAGTTGACCCATTTTGGAAGGGTAGCAGCCAAGAAACCACTTTTTCAGAAGGGGAACAGGGTGAAGAGCCTGAGACGCGCTAAAGCTCACAAAGATTTGAATGAAGATCAGTTGGAGTCCAATCCAAGTTTGAGATTTTTGGGTCCAGTTAT
>JAJAGP010007929.1:0-10449 GCA_025084515.1 Ancistrus triradiatus
AGGGAGTTTTTCCTTGCCACTGTCGCCCTAGGCTTGCTCAATTTGGGATTGGACGTAGTTATTAGGAGATAATCTAAACTTGTAAAGTTGCTTTGAGACAATGCTCCATTGTAAAAAGCACTATATAAATAAATCTGACTTGAATTACAGTTTGAGGACTGCTTAGAAATCCCCTCTGATGTGTGCCGTTAGAACTGCAATAATAAAAAAGTACGTAACTTACTTTAAACTCAGCATTTGTCCTTTCTTTTGAATTCTAGCCATGTATTAAGCTGATTTGGTTTAATATTATTCTGAGGTAGTCTTTATGAGGTGTGGATTTCTGTGGGCTTTGATTAAGTCAAACCTTCCTGGATTCCAATGTGCACTTTTGCTGCTGCAGCCCATTTTGCTGAAGATACACTATACTATTGAAGCAGAAACACTATTCCTCTTTCTCACCCCAACTGTTATGCCTCCTCCCCAGCAATCAGCTCCATGGGAGAGTGTTTAACCTGATACAGAGCAGTCTCAGTGGAACAGGTAGGTGTGTCCCTACTCACAGTGCAGTAAAAGGATTTTAGTAAATCTACAGTACAGTGTTGTTTGACTGGTTCCTGACTACTCCTCATGAAAAGGCAGGACATGAAAGGAATGTTGAAACCATAGTCACAGTAATGTGATTTACTTTCTAACTAATAATATAAGGGTCAGCAGCTGTATTTAGTGTGGTAATATTGCAGTAGTAGGTTAGGACTGTTTATATCCTAATGCTTAATTTTAAGATGTGGCAAGATGTCTGGTTCCTGACTCCTCATGAAACCAGAACATGTATGTACATCTAACCACTGCCTGGAACATTAAGGGGATGTTGGGACCCCATGGGACAACTATTCATCTTAGCAATGCAGGTTATTTCAGGAAAAGCAGCAATTTCAACAGAAGCAAGAGTTTCATGGATAGCTGCATTTTTCTGACAAATGGGTTATCTGTTTTTTTAAGCGTTGTGAAACTCTTGGGAATATTATATTTGCAAATATACTTATATTGCTGTAAGCAGAAAGAAATAACTATTACAGCTTTATAAAATAAAACTAGTAATTATAGTAAAGTGCAGGAGAGCTTTAGGATTTGAGATTATTACAACGTGTACACATCCAAATAGTTGTATACTGGGAAACTAGTCCTTACCGAATACTTCTGTCATAATAATGCTCCAGTCAGTGTGATTACACATGGAACACATCTCTGTAATCCACGTTATCACATGCAGTGAAGCAAGCAACTTGGGTACAGAAAGAATGAACAAATGGAAGAAAGAAAAAAGAAGAAAGAGACCATCCCTTATAGTATTACTTCAACATTACAGTAAGGCAGGAAGAAGACTGGTTCTCTTAATTATCGCAATTCTCCATCTATTGCAGCACTAAAACATTATGCTGTTCCAAAATGCTTCTGTGGTCGGCTAAATACGATATAGACCCATTTACCACTTCATCTTTCTCCCCCATGCCATGAAAGTACTTTGTCTCTAATGTTTTCAATTCATCAGAATTCCTTTCTGACTGTGGTGAAACCTTCTCTGTTGATGTAGGCATGTTCCACCAAAACATGCTTTTATACTGATTTAGTGTACTGCAACAATTTCCTGTGCATTTACTATTGTCAGCCTCTCAATTTTTTTTATCACGAGGTGCAGATGCTCCTCCTTAGATTTACATTCTGTGCATTTACACTATTACAATAAACTTATTAATCAGGTACAGTGGGGAAAAAAAAGTATTTAGTCAGTCACTGATTGTGCAACTTCTCCTACTTAGAAAGATGAGAGAGGTCTGTAATTTTCATCATAGGTACACTTCAACTATGAGAGACAAAATGAGAAAAAAAATCCAGGAAATCACATTGTAGGATTTTTAAACAATTTAATTGTGAATTATGGTGGAAATAAGTATTCGGTCAATAACAAAAGTTCAACTCAAGACATGTGTTTTGTCTTACCTTTGTTGGCAATGACAGAGGTCAAACGTTTCCTGTAAGTCTTGGCACACACTGTAGCTGGTATATTGGCCCATTCCTCCATGAAGATCTCCTCTAGAGCAGTGATGTTTTGGGGCTGTCGCTGGGCAACATTTCAACTTTCTACTCCCTCCACACATTTTCTATGGGGTTGAGATCTGGAGACTGGCTAGAACACTCCAGGACCTTGAAATGCTTTTTACGGAGCCACTACTTTGCTGCCCGCAGGTGTGTTTGGGATCATTGTCATGCTGGAAGACCCAGCCATGTTCCATCTTCAATGCTCTCACTGATGGAAGGAAGTTTTGGCTTAAAATCTCACGATACATGGCCCCGTTCATTCTTCCTTTAACATGGATCAGTCATCCTGTTCCCTTTACAGAAAAACAGCCCCAAAGCATGATGTTTCCACCCCCATGCTTCACAGTAGGTACAGTGGTGCTTGAAAGTTTGTGAACCTTTTAGAATTCTCCATGTCTGCATAAATCTAACCTAAAACACCATCATAGTTTCACACAAG
Source organism: Ancistrus triradiatus (assembly GCA_025084515.1). Classification (NCBI taxonomy): domain Eukaryota; kingdom Metazoa; phylum Chordata; class Actinopteri; order Siluriformes; family Loricariidae; genus Ancistrus; species Ancistrus triradiatus. Next base: position 2,519 of record JAJAGP010007929.1, read on the forward strand.
TCCTACAAGTAGATAAAGAGAACCCAGTTAAACAAATGAGACAAACATATTATACTTGGTCATTTATTTATTGAGGAAAATGATCCAATATTACATTAGTGAGTAGCAAAAGTATGTGAACCTCTAGGATTAGCAGTTCATCAGAAGGTGGAATTAGAGTCAGGTGTTTTCAATCAATGGGATGACAGGTAGGAGTGGGCACCTTGTTTTATTTAAACAACAGGGATCTATCAAAGTCTGCTCTTCACAACACATGTTTGTAGAAGCATATCATGGCATGAACAAAGGAGATTTTTGAGGACTTCAGAAAGAGTTATTAACCCTCATCAGCCTAGAAAAGATTACAAAACCATCTCTAAAGAGTTTGGACTCCACCAATCCACATTCAGACAGATTGAGTACAAATGGAGGAAATTCAAGACCATTGTTACCCTCCCCAGGAGTGGACGACCAACAAAGATCACTCCAAAAGCAAGGCGTGTAATAGTTGGCGAGGTTACAAAGGACCCCAGGGTAACACTGAACAACAATGATGTGCATGGCAGGGTTGCAAGGAGAAAGCCACTGCTCTACAAAAAGAACATTGTTGCTTATCTGCAGTTTGCTAATGATCACGTGGACAAGTCAGAAGGCTATTGGAAGAATGTTTTGTAGAAGGATGAGACCAAAATTTAAAATTTTGGTTTAAAAGGAAAGAGTTATGTTTGGAGAAAGGAAAACTCTGCATTCCAGCATAAGAACCGTATCCCATCTGTGAAACATGGTGGTGGTAGGATCATGGTTTGGGCCTGTTTTGCTGCATCTGGGCCAGCACAGCTTGGCATTATTGATGGAACCATGAATTCTGAATTATATCAGAGAATTCTAAAGGAAAATGTCAGGACATCTGTCCATGAACTGAATCTCAAGAGAAGGTGGGTCATGCAGCAAGACAACGACCCTAAGCACACAAGTCGTTCTACCAAAGAATGGTTAAAGAAGAATGAAGTTAATGTTTTGGAATGGCCAAGTCAAAGTCCTGACCTTAATCCAATCGAAATGCTGTGGGAAGGACCTGAAGCGAGCAGTTAATGTGAGGAAACCCACCAACATCCCAGAGTTGAAGCTGTTCTGTACAGAGGAATGTGCTAAAATTCCTCCAAGCCGGTGTGCAGGACTGATCAACAGTTACAGGAAACGTTTAGTTGCAGTTATTGCTGCGCGGGGGTAGGGGCAGATACTGCAAGCAAAGGTTCACATACTTTTGCCACTCATTAATATGTAATATTGTTGAGCTCTCTGCAGATCATTCATCAGGTCCCTCTGTGTAGTTCTGGGATTTTTGTTCACCGTTCTCATGATCATTTTGACCCCACGGGATGAGATCTTGCGTGGAGCCCCAGATTGAGGGAGATTATAAATGGTCTTGTATGTCTCCCATTTTCTTACAATTGCTCCCACAGTTGATTTATTCACACCAACCTGTTTGCCTATTGTAGAGTCACTCTTCCCAGCCTGGTGCAGGTCTACAATTTTCTTCCTAGTGACAGGTATGTGAGAGCCAGAAATCTTGGTTGTTTGTGGGTGACCAAATACTTATTTTCCACCATGATTTACAATTAAATTCTTCAATGCGATTTCCTGGATTTTTTTTCTCATTTTGTCTCTCACAGTTGAAGTGTACCCTTGATGAAAATTACAGACCTCTCTCATCTTTCTAAGTAGGAGAAATTGCACAATCAGCGGCTGACTAAATACTTTTTCGCCCCACTGTAATTTAGTTTAATGCATACATAGAAAATCACAGGCAGTGAAGTGTGCATCTTAAGTAATGAAATAATAAATAAACAAATGAGTAAAAGGGAAAAAAATGATTTGGTTATCGCAATTCTCTATCTGCTTCAGCACTAAAACGTTATGAAGCCCCATTAGTGCATTTGTGGTCAGCAAAAAATTGTTTGGATCCATTTACCACTCCCTGTTTCTTCCCCATGCCATGAAAGCACTTTGTCTCTAGTAAGTTTATAATTTTCTTTACTTTTCAATTCAAACCTACAAGATTAAACTTCCATCAGAATTTCCATCATATATGGAATATATGGCATTAACTGATGGTTGACCAGTATATGATGGCAAGCCAGTTATACTTGTATAAATATGTGTATAAGATAAACAGATAATGTTTTACTGTATATCTGTACTTTATAAAAGGTAATTTTGTTGATGTCCACGTTTAAGATTGTTCTACAAATAAATAACATGCTTGGAAAGTGCAAACTTAACCCAGCAGGACTATATAATTAAGTCATTTAATTCCAAAACTCATAGCAAAGGTTCTCAACCTATAGCCTATTGGGCTAAGGCTTGCCTTTGGCCATCAGTGAGAACCGGTGAATAAAAAAAATGTTTGAAAAGCACTGCCTTTGAACAGGTACCGTTTTAAAATGCATGTTCTATCGACTGAATTTAAAAGACTGCCACCATTAAACGCCTTGGAGTTTGCTCCCTCTGTGTTAGAGTACAAGAAATTGCTCTTTTGTTGGTTCTGAGACGCTACAGACTGCTTGGCTGTTACGGGAAAATCAGTACAGCTCAATATGTTACCGACAAAGCCTGCACCAGTCATGTGACTCTCAGTCAAGTGATAAGAGATTCCAAATCTCATACAAGAATCGACAGGAACTCACAACTCCCTGGTGTTTCTTTTCTCCTGAGAGCTTCACGTCTTTCAGCAATTACTGCTCCACTGATAGAAGAGAAGAGAGAGGGCTCTCCCCAACCCAGCATGCTTTCAAATTGTGCTACGCCTAAAGCTAGAGGTATAAAAGGAACGCAAAAATGTCAAACACATGCGACAGGATTCAAAAGTAAAGAAAGACACGAGGAAATTTGTATTGTTTATTGGGGTTCTAAGCCTGTGAATGTATTTTACTGTAGAAAGAGTAAATTCATTGTAAGAAATGGGATTACCAAATATTAACTGTACATTTTAAAGTTGACCAGATGAAAGTAGAAATGCAGACTTCATGTACATTGAGCTTACTGCATCAGCCGACACTTAAGAAACTACAGTTCATGAAATCTTAAGAAACTATTATTCATGAAGGAAAAAGACAAGCAACAGATTCACACTGCTTACGCTTCATTGTCATTTGGCTAAGTGTAGCAAACAGACTTTGAACAATGCATATTATTACCTTAATCTGTGATTTCATTTAATTCAGAATTATTATACCAAATACATATTTATGAGAGTGCATTAGAAGCTTTTAAATAGTTAACAGAACATATCCCTGATTTGAACTTTCAAATGCTCTTTATGTTCTCATCTAGAAGCATAGCAAGTTCACCTTTACGAGAATATGAATTCATGATCACAAAAATGACACAAAAGTATTCTAGCTACCTTTTAAATTACAATTCAAAAGTAATTTAGATTTACTTCAATGGTCTTTTAGTGGTTTTTGAATTAAAGCCTCTGTAATTCTTCAATAAGCAATGCATCACAAAAATAAACATTTTAAATCTTAAGAAAAATCCTTTTTGGCATTTTGAAATTCATCATATACAATATATTAAATTTCCTTCAACTCTGAACAGTTGTCTTTGCACAATAAATAAAGGTCAGGAATCAGCAGGTACAGAGAAATTATATATCATTTATACAAAATAGATACTCAAATAAGAGCAGTCAGCAGAAAGGGCCTCTCCCAGCTTTTAAAGAAGTAGATATGGTCACTTCTTACCAAAGATTGAAATCTGCTTATCAAATGCTTGTTAGTGGATTGTATTAAGTAGCACCTTCACCGAAAAATCCCCAAAGTTGACCATGTTGTTTGTTTCATTTGTGTTGATTGTCAGTGTTAGGCAGGGAAACTATACAGGGGGAGACAGAGGTGGGTAGGGCTTTTGCTTTTATGCCTTAGAGATATTTTAAGGCAGGTTTGACAACGAGGACAGACATTAGAACCTGAAAGTCAAGAGGTTTGAGGAAACCAAACCTGAAGAGACAGTCTTTATGGGTACCTTTAAGTCTAAGAAAGTGACTGGAAGTTGGGAGGTTGGAATGCATCAGTACAGTAGACATCTGGATTCACATACACACGTGACAGAATGGGGGTCAAACGTCGATTTGTTTCATGTATTGGTATTGCTGCTTTCCGAGTGGTTCTCTTCAGCGTGCTTGAACATCAGGATGGAATTGTAGATTTTCAGGGCTGGCCCAAGCTTGACACTCATGATCTTCACAATGTCCCGCTGTGTTAGGAGGAGGAACGCCTTGCCGTCAATTTGCTAACAGAGAGAAGCAGTAGTACAGTTTATTATGCCTGAACATAACTATAGTCATTCACTGATTGTCTTATCCTCTTAATCCTGGTCTGGGTTATGAGTATGCTGGTGGCACAGGGCAGGAATGGCACAGGGCAGGAATAACCCTAGAAAGGGTGCCATTGTAGGGCACATATCCATGTCCATGGCGCACATACATACACACTCACACAGTAAAGGCACCATCTGCCAATTAGCCAATTAGAAATGCCAATTAGCCTAAAACCGGCTTTGGGTGAGGAAACCAGAGTCATAACTATGATGATGTCTCGCTATTCTTATTTCATTAACCGATACCAAGCATGCTCCTTGCAAACAGCAGCCTTGATAAAATATCACTTGATGTACAATGTTATAGTCCAAAATATGCATTTTTTAAATTTTTTTTTTTTACAGACACTGCTGTATCTGCACTAATGAGAAATAAAATGAACATATTCCCCCACACTACACCCAAAGTATTTAAACTCGGCGTGTGCAGTGGCAAAAGGCTATCCTTCATTCTATGTCAGCAAATTAAGCATACCAAAAAACAAAATGTCCAAATCCCAGAGACACCACAACTCTGCAGCCATATGCAAAAAATGGGACACATTCTATCAAGTTATTTCTGTAAATCTACCTTTTAGATTTAGGCTGTTCTCTCAAACCCCTTTACACCATCTCTGACCTACTACTGACCAGATATCTGACCATTCATAACATATCAGTAACACTTAAATGGCATGGTGCTGTGCTGATATGGGGAATGATCTCGTCAGGGTAGTCCCATGGTGGTTCATTTCCATTAATGGACGTAAAGAACGGTGCTGACAAATTGAGCATAACAGATGGGCTAGTCAGTAATTGTTTACCAACAAAGCAATTTGTCTGCTGTGGACTATATATGAAAATCATTAGCTCCCACCTGTTATTTAGAATTTAATCAATCACTTATGGTTCTTCTGATACATGCTAAACTTCAAGCTAAAAATATATTATAATATGCCTCGGCAATACAAAAATTAAATTGTGCTTTAAAAAAAGAATTGCAAGATGCAAAGTGAACTCTCATGATGTGACATGCAGGCTCTTGTTACTGCTTGAAATGCCTAAAAAGTCATGTAATTTTCACTTGCCTCTTCTCTAAACTGCTTGGCTTGTTCCACACAGCCAGGGAGGGAGTGGATAAAGTCAGCCACCTAGACACAAACAAAGAAATAAACATTTGTTACAATCTAATTTTGAATAGCCTATAAGAATGACTAGAATTGATATTTCATTTTAAGTCCAAGGAAAATATGGCAGTATAGCTAAAAAATAAAAGCATGTCCAAATACAACCTGAAAGACGAGACCAAATGTATGAGTCTACACCAGCACAACTGAGCTTCTGGCCATTAGCGCAATGAATTCAATTTTACTTGCTTCCATGCAGTGTCATTAAAATATTATAAGAATCTATTAGCACATGACCATATGAGCAATATGCCAATATCGTACAAGTCCCCTAGGAGAATTAAGACTAAGCTATGAGAAAAGAGCTGTCAAACTACACAGAGGACACTGGAATGGAAGTAGAGAGCCAAATAAAAAAGAGAAGGAAAGAGAAAGAGGTCAGTAAAAAGGAGTCAAAGCAAATGTGTGAATAACAAACATGCACTACAAAATACATCCAACAACAAAAGTATTTGAATCTTATACTAAGCATGCATCAAGACACTTGGACATTACACTCTACATACATTGGTCTAATAAATAAAAATTCACACAATCTCTTTTACTCGTCAAGGATGACAATAATTCTGGATATCTGTATTTTGGTAGTCCAAGAGTAGTTGAAGAAACCAACAAAATACATTCTCGTTTGTCTTTTTCTAGTAAATTGAACTTTTTTAACTTGTTAGTTGTACAGTTGTGCATAATAACTGTTTATGAAGCAATCACCTGCAACAATAGTGTTTCTAATTTGAATACATGTACCACTTAAAAATGTAGGGAGTGTTCAAAATCAATAGCCAATTAATCAAAACAATTCCCATTTCAGCACAGTTCTGCCTCAGGGTTTAATCCATTCATTCAACTGTAACTGAACAACCCTCCCAAATATAATAAATCTGCAGCTAAACAACGTGTGCCATCCATACTGGTGCAAATTGACTTCAGAATAACACGAAGCCGTTGTTCAAAGTTGCTATTGTGACTGAGGAGTTTCCATCCAAACACAAAGTGACCATGGAGGCAAATAAAACAGCTCTGAGACTCACTATCCTTGTGGGGATCTCCCATTGACATAATGATTACTGAAGCTAATTAATGCTACACCTATACCTACCAGTAACCCTAACCTTAATAACCTAATGGAGATCTTTTGGCTCAGCAGTTTTCCTCCTGGGAACAAGCCAAATGTCCATAAAAGGTCAGAATGCCAGATCTCTCTGTTCTTGTGGGAACATTTGGTCCCCAAAATGTAATATAAACATGACCCCTTCCCCACAAACACTCACTGGCCACTTTACTAGGTACACCTTGCTGAGCTGCAGCAACAATACTCATATAGGCATTTAACTTATGCTCAGTTGGTATTAAGGGGCACAAGTGTGCAAATAAATATTACCCATTCCATTACACCACTACCATTGGCCTGATGGATCCACTGACAGGATGGATCCATACTTTCATGTTATTTATGCCACATTCTGACCCTATCATTCGAATGCTGCAGCAGAAACTATGATGTCTTTCCAGTCTTCTATTGCACATCTTAGATTCAGTGCTGAAAAAATATAGAAAATGAAGTTTTAGAGTTAAAACAAGCAAATGGCATCCATTCAGCGGAATGACACAGATGCAGCTAGCACTGTCTTCTGAGCCCACCTCTTCAAGCATGCCTGAGTGTGGTTCAGCGTACTGCACCCGGACACTGTGCTTGGGTGTGGTACAGACTGCTTAGTGTGAGTACACCCTAACATAAACTGATGGGTTGCTGTCTGACTATGTCTACAAGGTGGAGCAATGATGGGATTGTCTGTAATAAAGTGGACAGCAAGTGAGCACAGTGTTTAAATACTCCAGCAGCACTGCTGCTTCTAAGCCAATCGTACCAGCAAAGCACACACTAACCACCACCACCACGTCAGTGTCACTGCCGTGCTGGGAATGAGCCACCACCCAAATAGAACCTGATCTGTGGGAGTCCTAGGGGGTGCTGACCATTAGAGAACAGATCAAAGGGGACTAACAGTGCGTAGAAAAACAGACGGGCTACAGTCTGTAAATGCAGACCTACAAAGTGCATCTGTATGGTAAGTGGAACTGATAAAATGGACACTGAATGAATTAAAAATAAGCAGGTGTACCTTATAATGGGATCTGTGTTTGTATGTGTGTGCAAAGAGGTGGAGCTTTGTAACAGATCTCTCAGAGACAGTGAAATTAAGATTATGTTAGAATGGAAAGCGCAATTAAAGTCTGCTTATGATTAATTGTAACATGCCTCATGACGTAGCACTAGCAGCAAGGGTGAGGCTAGTTTTCATAATGAAGATGCATCTGTAGCTTGCTAATGAACCTTGATGACATTTCAAGCCGATCTGTGTAAATCTCTATTGAGGTGATTTTGTTAACATTTAACTGAGAGCCAGA
>JAJAGP010007930.1:0-10449 GCA_025084515.1 Ancistrus triradiatus
CTCTTTCAAAATGACGTCTATAAAGAAATCGATGTTTACAGGTACAATCAGTAACAGACTACTTGTATATTAATGAATATTGGTGTATGTATTAAATGAGGTTGTGGATGAACAAATAATTCACAATTTCCCTGAATACTGAATACTCTGTTCAAGTCTTTGGTGTGAATGGAGAGAGACTTTAGCTTGTGGTATTTTCTCACATTAAATCCTATTTCCATGGCAACTTTGGCTCAGTGGTAATGCATCCATTTCAGAACAGGGAGGCTGAAGCCTGGTTTGTAGAAATGCTCTACTGTGGGGGCGGATGGTACTTTCTGGTATCTGGAAGCATTGTGAACTCCTGAACTTTGATCGTGTGGGTCTGTATTTTGATAAATCGCTAAAGTAATGTTGAGTTAGTTGTGGAATTAATTTTTTTTATTATACAAACCCTATTATACAAACCCTGAGTTGCAGTGGAATATCGTGTTTCTCCCAGGTCGGTGCAGTTTCATTCTGAAACATGATAAAGTATTTACAAGTAAAGGGTGTAGCTATAACAGTGGCTCACCATGGAATGGTTTGTAGGTTGTACTGCTAAATTAGTGATAGGCCGATTAATGCCATTTTGAAATAATCAGCTGATATCTGCACTTATTAGGCCAATATTCAAAAAATAGTGGGGAGAATGCAGAGAAACTTTGTTTTCCTGCATTAGAACTTACAGCTCAAACTGGGACCACTCCTTGGGATGTTATCTGGAGTCAGCATCCTGTGCTTGGACTATACACTCTCTCACTCATAAGTCACTTTGGATTGTCATTTTGGGTTCATTTTCTCCTCCAGATCCTGGGAGTGAGGAAACAGGTTGTATCCTCACACATTTACATTTACATTTACATTACCTTATCCAGAGCGACTTACAATTGATACAGTCTTACAATCCAAGCAATTGTGGGTTAAGGGCCTTGCTCAAGGACCCAACAGTGGCAGCTTGGCAGAGGTGGGATTTGAACCCTGGACCTTCTGGTCCATAGTCCAGCACCTTAACCACTAGGCTATCACAGTCCACAATGGAAGTCAAACCTTGCTCACAGACCCAATGGTGGCATTTTGGCAGAGGTGGGATTTGAACCCTCAATCTTCTTGTCCCTAGTCTAGTACCTTAACCACTAGTCCACCACAGTCCCAAAATGAGGTCTAACCATAAGTCAGTCACAGGCTAAGAAACTGCAATTGTTCTACTGATTGACCCTTACAAGAACAGTTAAGTGGAGATGCAGGGGATTGAACCCCAGACCTCATACATGCAAAGCATGCGCTCTACCACTGAGCTACATCCCCATCCTAAAACAATTTTGGAGACACTGGGGATTGAACCCAGGACCTCACACAATTTCTCTGACACCTCTCAGTTTCATCTTTAGCAGAAAGAAAAAGGGAAAGTCTCCCAGGACTGATAAAGAAGGAAAGCCTTCTAAGAATAAACTGAAGAGAAGCAAAGTGAGAGGAGGTGTCCATCACATTAACCTCAGTAGAGAAGGATGAAGAAACTGACAAGGCTGTGTACTGATAAATCTATCGAATAGGCTTCTGATTCTAGAGCTTGACCTTTGGCTATAGGCCAGTGATAGCACATACAAAGACTTGGCAGCACATGTTAGCACAGTAGGTCTTATTTAATCTGAGGAGCAGGAAATAGAATATGCTGTCATGAGAAAATATTAATACAATGGAAAAACATTTGAATAGGTCTGCAATGAAAGCATTTTCTTATCAGAGTCAGCAGGTTTTGCTCTTTCCTAAAAAAAATTCAAGTTCATGCTGCAAGCTCACTGTATCAGAAATAGGGAGTCAACAAAATGCACACAAGTGAGAAAGGTCACATATTACTTCCAGAGTGAACTAAAGGTATGTGCAGTTTAACGTCCATCCAATCGGCAGCCGGGATCTTAAAATTGACAATAAATTGTACTAGGAAATAAAAGTCGTCCTTTCAGCTCTGGATGTAGCAGCCATGAACATGAATCTGATTACCATATTTTACTGAATAATTATAAGTTAATACGCTGTCAAAACACAAATTCTTAAACTACTATTCGAATATACTTAGTGATCCGTATTCAAAATGCTGCACTTCCTCCAATGAAACAGGACTAATAACTCTTTATAATCAAATATCCAGTTTCTCAGTGTTCTTTCGGCACTGACATATCCTTGATACGCTCAGAAAAACTATATCGTCCAACAAAATTGATCACAATACAATAAAATGTCGTCACATTGCCCACCACTAGTTTGCATGCAGCTTCCTTGTGACCGTACCCTTTGTATTTACATCACAGTAGGTTAAAAAGATGTCTGGTCAATGTCCATTTCAATCATATACATAATATGGATGTTAAATGGCACATACCTGTATGAGGCATTGTGCAACTACTGGAGCCGTTATAGCTCACTGGTTGTCAATGTGAGAACAGATGGTACTCTATTCAACTTTGAAATGAACCTAGGCCTTCCACATGAGTGCATTTAGGCTGCATTAGGCGAAGTACTCGGCATTACTGCATATTCATGTCTTCCAGCACAGCTTCTGTGTAAGCAGTCCACGGTCGATTTGACCCAATGATCCCCGATATTACAATTCCAGTAGGTCCTCCTACAGAAGCATGACCAGTGGTATTAAGAGTTGTATTTGTAATGGACATAATGACGAATTGGCTGGTTAAATTGAGTAGAGTGCACTCTCCCTGATTAATCTGAGTGGGGTCTGTCCCTTGGGGTTGCTCTCCCCATAGATTCACCATTAAGCATTCTGGAGATGGATATTGCACTGTCATGGGGTCACAATGTTTGGTGATATAATCGTATCGTGTCATGAAGTCTTTTCCAATACCCAACCCCAGTGTACAGTGTGTTAGAAGTACATATGGTTAAGGTATGTGAAACTGAGCCAATGACTTGCTGTTGATAAACCCAGCTCTGCTCAGGCACAGTAAAGGGAACGGCCTGAGATCTGGACAGTGAGGAATTGCTTATCCTCATTGAGCTCCTTGTTTTCTGCATCACTAATGCTGAACACAGTCCTCTTGGCTCTCCGACACAGTCTAACAGAGCCGGGGCAGAACATCTGAAGGGTTGGGGTGACAATTGTTAAATACTAACAATCATCCTCTGTTTTGGTCTTCATAAGGGATATTTCCCACCATGTGAATTTCCGCTGGCGACAGACACAAAAGCAATGCTTCCTTTGTGTCTTAAGAGTACATATCTGATACATAAGTAATGCTTATCTGTCCTGTGTTAGTAATATTAGTAAATATAACGACACAAGTGGCGTAGTATTATAAAGCATTTCCCCAAGTGAAGAATTCCAGAGTAGCATGTGGGCCATCTTGGACAACAGACAGTTTCAGCACTGGAAGTGAGCCACAACATTTCCCACTGTGAAATGGATTCAGTTTTGCTGTGTGTGAAATGGCCAAGCTCTGCAGAGGCCTTACCAGCTTGGCAGAGTACCAACCTTAGATAGACTGACTGACAAGCTTGGATAGATCTAGAGTTTGGCCCAGCTGTGACCTCATCCTTCCAGTCACAAGGGAGATGGTTAAGTGCTTCAGTTTCCACTGTGGAAAATGCGTTTTAGAGTCAAGATAGCATTTATAGTCTAATAAAAGCTGATAGCACTTGTTCGAATCCACTCTTGTAATTGTTTGTACAGTTTAGGCTCCAGTTGTTAGTACTCTCATGTAGACATAACTCTAAATACTACGTCTATAACGATACACAATGCTTACGATTATCGTTTTTTACATTCTGTAAAATATATATATTTTTGCAAATGTAGTTTTTTTATTTCTGAAGTGTAAACAAATGTGCAAAACAATGCACATATTATTGTATGTGTTTTCCCTGCAAGTAAAATAAATTACTTGAAACAGAGGTTTAAAATTGTAAACAAAATGCTCTATTTTTGCTTCACCGTATCTTAAACCGTGCCGATACAGATTCCTCTTGTTTTGGATTCTGTATCTGTATTGGCAGTTGTGCACTGGAATCGGATTGGAACTGAAAAAATGTGGATCGATCCATCACTACATACAACATGCCAAAATATCTAAGGTATCGAAACTTGGAATATATAAGGACCGGAATCAGAATCGAAATCAATAAAATTCAAACGATACCCACCCCTACTCACAGATGCACATCCCTGCAGGGGACTAAAGATTATTTTTGTTTCATTTTCATACCAGAAAAGTACACATTTTGAATTGATACTCTTCAGGAATAAACAAGGCATGTTTGCACACAGTTGTTTGAGATATGGTGAAGCTACAAAAGAACATTTTGTTCACAATTTTAAACCTCTTTCTAGTAATTTCTCCTAAATGCAAGGGTTTTTGCTTAAAGCTTAAACGAGAAAATGGGCATTATTTTGCATTGTTTACACTTCACTAATAAAGGACTGTTTTATCGAATGTATAATCCATAATCATGCGAAATTTCAGTTGTGAACTCGGTATCAAATCGTGAGCAGAGTGCATCATTACACCAGTATGAATAAGAAAGAAAAATCAGGGTAATTCTGTAAAATTTTATCTTTTATGAGGGCAAGATACACGTTTCCTAACAAACAAGGTCAGTTAAACCAGGTAGAAGTGAAGTGTGACAAACGTCAATGCATTATTACTTTTGTTTCGTAGGTTCCAAAAGTCAGCCATGGGTGCAGCTCCAGAGAAAATCCATTGCACCCGCTCTTAATGGCTCCCACATCAGTCTCTCCACCATGCTCACCTCTGCGAGGAGCCAGTCTGAGCTTGGTGCCTTCCCTTATCCCCTCGGACTGGAGAACACCACCACAGGTGATCTGAAATGTTATGCACCATTAGTAATTTAAAGGTGTCATTAACCTTTGTCACTAACTGTGATTTGCATCACCCCATAAGCTCTTTGGTTGAAAATGATGGAATGGTTTCATCCACATTATGCAAATCAACAGCGTTTAACAGTAACGCTATCAGTGCAGCAAATATATTTCAAATTCTGCCAAGGTTCAAGTATCTACGTTGGGAAATCTAGCCATCAATTTGGTCATGCATTATGCACAGTCCAAACCACATGGGTGCTTCCATTTTCATGTCTAGGATGGTGCACTAACACAGTGAACTCCGTGCCCTCTCTCATAGCATCAGCGTTACTGAATTACCCAGCCCTGAATGTGTACTTTTAAGCGATTTTAAAAATCTTTATATCATTATACATTTTGCTTGTATATCTTTGTTGTAATTGTTCTATAATATCAGTCGCACCCTTGCTATCTGAAGTTCTGTTATGCAAATTCCTGCTATATAACCTATGGGGCATTTTAATCCAAAGCACACTGAAACAGCAAAGAACATGCACACTTATTCACTTACCAGCATACATGCATGTAATGAGCGAGACACAGGCATAGTTGAAAATAGGTGTACAGCAACCAGATAGGGATTTTCCCTTAGCAAATAATGGAAGTAGATCAGAAATTAACAGAATACTCGTCATCTGAACAGAACTGGGCATTTTCAAGTACAGAGTTTGACTGTAACAAAATGGTCTAGGAACTTTCATTATAAATAAGCTCTAGGAGTTAATATGCCATCCCATAATTAACATATGGGCTTAGGTAGCATAAGGAAGTTCTTACTAAGTAGAATATAAACCACCTCTAAACCTTTCTGGGTAATGGCATCTGCTGTCACTAGGGACGAAGCAGGAAATCAGAGGCAGACACGTGCAAGTGTGAATGGTTTATTTACTAGAGACATGGTACTGGGACACCGATGAATATGAGGACAGTGCTAACAAAAAAGGCTACTACAACACAATGCTAACAGACAATGGGGCTAGTGCAAAGGGACAACAGGCTAAGGGCTAAAGCTACACAAAGCTACAGACAATGAGCAAATACAACTAGACAAAACTAAACCTACAATGCTAAAAACAGACAGTGCTACTCCTGACGAACAATGCTAGTACAAACAAAGCTAACACAAACACAGTGCTACTATTGACAATGTTAACACACAGACAGTGCTACTCCTGACAGAAAATGCTAGCACAAACAAAGCTAACACACAGTGCTACTACTGACGAACAATGCTAGCACAAACAAAGCTAACACACAGTGCTACTACTGACGAACAATGCTAGCACAAACAAAGCTAACACAGTGCTACTGCTGACGAACAATGCTAGCACAAACAAAGCTAACACAGTGCTACTACTGACGAACAATGCTAGCACAAACAAAGCTAACACACAGTGCTACTACTGACGAACAATGCTAGTACAAACAAAGCTAACACAGACAGTGCTACTACTGACAGACAATGCTAGCACAAACAAAGCTAACACAGACAGTGCTACTACTGACAATGTTAACAGACAGTGCTACTACTGACAGACAATGCTAGCACAAACAAAACTAACACAAACAGACAGTGCTACTACTGACAATGTTAACACACAGACAGTGCTACTACTGACGAACAATGCTAGTACAAACAAAGCTAACAGAGACAGTGCTACTACTGACAATGTTAACAGACAGTGCTACCACTGACAGACAATGCTAGCACAAACAAAACTAACACACAGTGCTACTACTGACGAACAATGCTAGTACAAACAAAGCTAACACAGACAGCGCTACTACTGATGAACAATGCTAGTACAAACAAGGCTAACAGACAGTGCTACTACTGACAAACAATGCTAGTACAAATAAAGCTAACGCAGACAGTGCTACTACTGACGAACAATGCTAGTACAAACAAAGCTAACACAAACACAGTGCTACTACTGACAATGTTAACACAGACAGTACTACTACTGACAGACAATGCTAACACAAAAAGACAGTGCTACTACTGACACATTGCTAGTATAAACAGTGCTAACACAAACCGACAATGCTACTACTGACAAACAATATTAGTGCAAATAATGCTAACACAAAAAGAAAGTGCTAATCCCAGCAACAATCTACACAAACTGGCAGTGCCAATACTGACAAACAAAGTGCTAACACAAACAGACAATGCTAGCTATACCACTAAACAAAGTATAAAGACAGCAGGAGATAATACAATAAGACAATGCTAACCATACCACTAGACAAAGTGCTAATACAGACAGTGCTAGTACAAACAGATAATGCTAACCATACCACGGTTAATGAATGCAGCTAATGAATAAGGCATGTTGATGCACTGCAGTGTTGCACAATAAAAATTTAAGATGCGTAATGCTCTAAAATATTCTTATCTTCAAAAGGGGGGCACTGCAGAAAAATTCTGGGAGCAATCGGATTCAAATTGGATGTAAATGCCTATTTAGTGCTTTTACACACTCATTTGTTTGTGGATTGTACCTATCAGGATACAATCCTGACACTTAAGACACATGAACTGACCTAGTGAAAACGCGGTCAAAATAACGATAAGCTAAGTTTGTTCACTTCAGTGTTTTGTTGCCAGGTTTGAACAGTAGCTGGGTGGAGCTGACGGCAGTGGCTGCAGTCTGTGCTACACTTACTGGGCCCAATGGCACTGAGGTGCAGCTCTCAGACCCCATCCACGTGTCCGCCCCTCTTCCGTCAGACTCGCCACTCAAATTTGCCACCAGTGTCCCTGTTTGGAGGTTTGAGGACAAGACAGGTAAATGCAGACATATTGTCATTTATATAAGACATGTACAGAATGTTTCCTGTCCACAATTATAAGCACCCCTGGTAAATATGAGTGAAGGGTTCTAAGAAATTCAACTTCTTGAATTAGCTGAATCTCACATGGAAAAGTATGAGAAACAAACTTCTAATTTAAGTACATTTATTCTGAGAAAAAAATCTGAAGCATCTTTTGAATTTTACTTTTTTAATTCGGTCAGTGTCTGGGAATTTTCAAGCAGTAATCAATGACTTCCAGTTTCACTGTGGTGTATATACAGTCCCAAGTCTGTAAACGTTGGGAGGGTATGGAAAATGCAAGTAAAAAAAGAGCTTACCTATACTGTGTTACCATTGGGAGGTTAGATTTAAATACTAATTAAGATGCTTTCCTCATTAAGATGTTTTTGGTCATTGCATTAGCAAACAGTGACTCCATTCCATTTAGCCACTGGATATTAATGTATTTTATTAGGTTTCCATTATTTGGTCCATCCTGTAAATTCTCCACTTGTTGTCCAAATGATGTCAATGTGCAGCAAGTCAAAGCCTTGTGTTTCTTAAACAATGAATGATGCATGGAATATACAATGGAGAGCACGCTCCAGCTATGTTTACATATGTTTCAGTAGAGAGGGTGTGTCTTAATCCCACATGACTGACTGCCCTTGATGCAAGGGACTTCACAAAACAGAGTGTGGACTCGTCTTACAGCACAGAACACAGCCTAGCAAAGAAAATCTACCAAACTAGCAGCCCAGTAAACACTGAGGTATTTTGTGAAGATGCAGGAGACTGTCATTGCTTCTTATTGTAATGCCACTTACTTTAAAGGTAGAAGTACAACGTGAACTGTTTTGTAGTCAATTTGAGGTTCTCAGCAAGAACTAGACAGAGGCTTGTGTCTGACCATCAGTAAGGAAGCATTAAGTAATAGCTAATCTCCAAATTCTAGGTTGTAACGTCTGACTGTCTGGGAGGCATCTGGCACTAAGAAAAAGCTTCTCTAATCCCATTAACCCAAACCTTTCACCTAAACCTGATTCTGTTGTTGTAGTGGTATAGCCCTGTGGTATAGAATGGATTTAATGTGACCTCTGCGTCATTTGGAGGTCAGTTTCAGTTTTGCGACAATGTGAATCGGTATAGTACTTCAGCCGGGAGCAGTGAAGAGGTTCCATTCCATCTCTGTTTGTGGGGAGACGCATCCTCTCAACCAGACTGAAGCAAATTTATAGACATTTGTCACTCAGTATGCGAACGTGGTTTTGCAAGATCTGGGCAACAACAGCCAGTGCAACTTCATGTATATTTTCAAAATTAGGTCAAGTAAAAACTCCATTAACTCCAAACTGTAACCATACCACTGTTACCACTGTAAGTAGCTAGCTAACTAGTTTGATCTATTGTATCCAGTAATAAATACAGTGGTACTCGGTTCTCAAGCACTCGTCGAATTCTGTTCCCGACAAATTTTGTACAGAAAAAATTCTCTCGGTTCTTGTCGGGTACTCGGCACACCTGCTTAAACTTGTATGAGTCGAGCCATGCGACTCATTTCAGCCGAAACTCGATTGCCAATTCATGATTCAGTACACAGTGATTCAGATTCACTGCGAACTGAATCTCTGCTATTTTCATCGTGTTTTCCTTCATTCTTACATCTGCAGTACTTAGTGCAAATAAGTCTCCATGGGTTCTAAAACGGGTTGTATTGACTGCCACCCGAAAGGAAAACAGGTACTTAATGCTCCAGAAAACAGGCTGCAGTTAGCATTAACAGCAATGCTAGAGCCCAGAGTTCACCAATAGAATAAGTGTTTTTACTTTTAACTTTGAATCCATTAATCACTAAATTACATGAGCTTTTTCAACACTTTCAAAGCTTTATTGTTAATAATTTTAGACAAATGTAGGTAAGTGTTTTATACATTCACTTCCTTATCATAGGCTCTGCCATGATACCAAACTCCTCCGTTCATGATACATTGACCGTATGATGGGTTTGTCCTAACGTATCACCATTGTAAATCAGGTGGCACCTGTACAATACAACTCCATTAATGCCTTAAACATTGTGGATTTTCAATTTGCATTATTCCTTATGGGAAAAATTTGCTCGGGACTCGTAGTTTTCGGTTCTCGACATTCAAGCCTTCTGGGGCTAATTAATGACGAGAACCGAAGTACCACTGTATTTCTTTCTCCACACTTTCTACAACAAATCAGGCAGAAATACAAGATACAAGATGTACTTAGACAGCATTTAAACAGCATATGTTGTATGCAGCTGCAGATTTTGACATTTGATATCATTGAATGTCCCAAAACTAACAGTTACTATTATTAGTTACTTTCGCCTGCTGCCATTTAAACGTCTTTTATTCCACAGATTGTAAAGATCCTCTTATTCACTTACTAACAAACCTTATTTTCCACCAGCTCTGTGTCTCCCATTGTGCTTGTTTGCTCTTGATCACGGAGCTGCGACACAGTTGAGTGAACTTAAACTGACTATTGTATTCTTAAACTTCTGACAGTGCTCTGCTCTGATGAAAACCCACACAGTGCTTTTTAAAAAGTATGTAGCTGATTGAAATGATCATTGTTAGCAGCTATTGTGTACACAATGTACACTCAATGAAGAAAAAAAAAAAAAATCACCCAGATAGAAGTGTCGGATTGCTGCAAAACTTGACATGCAGTTCTGTCTCTGGCAGATATCTAAATGATTACAGGTGTGGTCTGATTAGTCTTAC
>JAJAGP010007931.1:0-10445 GCA_025084515.1 Ancistrus triradiatus
ATATTCATCCTTTACTGTTTTGGCCCATTCTGTTCTGTGTAACGACCTATGAAATCCCAGCAGCACTAAATGAATGAATGTGGTTCGAGATTTCCATACCACACTGACACAAGAGAGAGACACTCACAGGCTAGCAAGCCCAGGCTGGAAAATGAAACCTTAATAGTCGTTGATCATTTGAATGTAAGTGAGTCGAATGTATAATATGTTTAAAAGGAGTAGAGGTTACCGACTATCTCCCCACCCATTCCACACTCCTCCTTCCTCTCTCTCCCTGTCCCTATTATTACCTGCCCTCAAACTGTTCCATTACAGGCCAAACTCCCCTTAATCTTTGCTACTTCAAAGCTCCGTGCCCTCTGGCCCTATAATATATACACAACCCCTCCATAATTAATTTTCATCAAATCACCTCATTGTCTCATTTTTTGCCTTTTATCATGATAGACATCCGGTCTTGTCTGTTCAAGCCTATTTCTCATGCCACTGCTTTCCTCAGAATTCACCACCCAAATCTTTGCATGCTCTTGTGAAACCGGGTTTACGATATCAATGTTCGTGTGCCTTGACAGGTACGAAAGATCCCGTTTCATTGTTAGTAAAGAACAGGAGCGAAAGGGGGCCACTGTTTTCAAGTCAAGCCAAGCCAGATTTATTTCTATAGTGCTTTTTACAATGGAGCATTGTCTCAAAGCTTTATCATTTTAGATTATCTTCTCATTTCTAGGACCAGTCCCAAGTTGAGCACACCTAGGGCAACAGCGGAAAGGAAAAACCCCCTACACCTTATAAGGGTAAATCATTTTCATTCCCGAAACTTCAGGTAGGTATATACAGGCTACAGGCCCTCTCAAATACCATTAATATAATATATAATATGGGAAACGTATCAACAATGGCTGGTAGTAAAGCACTCTAATTCCAGATGTGTATTGCTTTTCATGTAGGTACTAATTTTGTGGAGATTTTCTTCCCAAGTACTACAGTGGTAAAACATATTTGCGTGCTAAAGTGGTGAAACTGTGGTGCAACCGAACATAAAATGAAAAGTGATAAATAACTATGCATATATGATGCATAACTATGTACCTCCTACTGTAAACTAGAATTGTCTTCCCTCTTATTAAACAATGTACATGATGTATTGTGTGACTGTGTCTTTAGTCTTGATGACACTTTTTAAGTTAAGCTTTAAATACAGAGGTAAAAGGCTCGTGTAAGCAGATCTATGAGAAAGGCAGCGTATATCGTTTAAATGTCAATCAATAATCACCTCATGATGCCTTAAATAGCCTCAAAGCACGAGTTTAAAGGGAGGTCTCAAACATATGGCATGATGGCAGGATTGATATATCGACACTTCCTGCCTCCATCAGTAATTTATGGAAAAACAGAATTAGATAATGGAGGGAAACCCGAACTCATGATCTGCAACATAGAACTCTGTACTGATAATAATGTGTGGCCTGTTGAGACTTCTGTGGGAAACAGTCTGCCACACTTGGTAAGAGCACATGTTTGTGTACTAATAACAAAGGAACAATGAAGAGGAAGCTGCTTTTGGGGGAGAGCATCAGACAAGATTCAATAGTCAACAAACAGACAAATCCTTGTAAATGAGTCCTTATTTATGGAAATATTATTCATTATTACCAGCCTTGTGCTGAAAACTGGTTGATACATTTATATATTTTTAGAAGAAAAAAGAATTTAAAATAGGGCACAAATAATAACTTTACTATTTCTATTTCAATCATTTCAACAGTTATTACCTGACCTATTGAGCCCTTGCAATACAAAACATATATGTGTCATTTTTATAAAAAAAAAAAAAAAAAAAAAGGCTGGTATAACAAATAAAGCAGTCACTAAAGCTACACTAAAGCCACCAAAATTTCAAACAATATTATACATATTATTATATTATTCATTATTATAACAATACAATATTAATCGTATGTTTGTTAATAAAAAATGTCACATATGTTCTTGTTGCAACGGCTCAATTAAGGAAAACATATCCTTTAGTTCATAAAAATATAGCCCAATAATGAACTAAATCAGGATGATATCTATACCATTATTATTATTTTTTAATCTTTCCCCTCAACCGTCTCCAGTGACACTGTGAGAAAGCAATGCGAGGAATGTCACTTCACAAAGTAGAAAAAAAAGTACAAATGAAATCTGAACCTAGCATCTACGTAGTACGTAAGATCGAAATGTGCTACGTGATAATTATAGAGGACAGCCTAAATGAACCGGCACAGAATATTTAGAAGAATGGAGAACGTCTTTGTACAAAAAGTGGACTTGAATGCCAATGCTAAATAACACAGTTGCACAATGTAGCTCATCATTACACCACTTCTTTTGCTTCTACTCTTCCCATACATTCAGTTGCTTGGAGCCTTTCCCATAAGGTGTGTAATTGTATGATGTTTACTCACTTGGCCCCCAGGCATGCCTATAATATCCCCAAATGAAAACTGGGAATGTCCAGCACTGTCATTAAAAATAGAGCGAGCGCTCTAAAGCCCAGGGGTGATGGTTATATACCAGTGAGGTTGTCAGAAAAGATCGTCAAAGTTCAAGACCAAAACACGGCCCATACCAACTCCAAGAAAAAGGCTTCAACTGTCAAGACCAAGTCTGGGTTTAAAATGGTGAGACTTAACTGCAAAACAGAGTTTACTGCCTGTTTTGGAAAATAGTAGGCTTAAATTATTTAATTTTATTTGACTACAAATCACCAGGAATACAGACAGATCATAATTTCTATAAGTTACAGGAATCTAAAGCAGAATAAAAATCAAACATATTAAGGTGTACATATATTTACAAAAGATTTAAGGTGTGTATTAAGAGAGAAGAAGACTTTAAGACATCAGTCTTGAGATTACTTCACAACCCTTTTATAGCCCCTTTTCACCACACTCTTTCAACATAGTTCAGGGTCAATCGATGTGTTTTGACAGGGGGCAAAAAAGTCTTAAGTCAGCACTGATTGTGCAAGTTCTCTCCCTACATAGAAAGATGGGAAGAGGTCTGTAATTTTCATCATAGACTACACTTCAACTATGAGAGACAAAATGGAAAAAAACAAATCCAGGATCACATTGTTAGATTTTTAAAAGAATTTAATTGTTGTAAATCATGGTGGAAAAAAAATATTTGGTCAATAAACAAAAGTTCAAAACTCAATACTTTGTTTTGTAAACATAACCTTTGTTGGCCAATGACAGAGGTCAAACGTTTCCTGTAAGTCTTCACCAGGTTTGCAAACCAACTGTAGCGTGAATATTTTGCCCATTCCTCCATGCAGATCTCCTCTAGGGCAGTGATGTTTTGGGCGGTCGTGGAGGCAAACACGGACACAAAAATTTTTCAGGGTCTGGAGAGGGCTAGGCCACAACTCCGGACTTGAAATGCTTTTTACGGAGCCACTCCTTCGTTGCCTGAGCGGTTGTGTTTGGGATTGTGGTCATGCTGGAAGACCCAGCAACGTTCCATCTCCATGCCTCTCACTGTGGAGGGGTTTTGGATTAAAATCTCATGATACATGGCCCCGGTTCATCTTCCCTTAACACTGATGATTAGTTCCTGTCCTTCTTTGCAGAAAAAAGCCCCAAAGCCATGATGTTTCAACCCCCAGGCTACCAGTAGGTATGGTGTTCTTGGAATGCCAACTCAGCATTCTTCTTCTCCAAAACACGACAAGTTAAGTTTTTACCAAAAAAGTCTCTACTTTTTGGTGTTCATCTGACCACATGATTATTCTCCCATCTCTTTGGATCATCCATATGCTCTTCTGGCCAAAACTTCAGACGGACCGGACATGTACTGGCTTAAGCAGGGGGACAGCCTGGAATGCAGGATCTGAGTCCCTCTCGGCGTAGTGTGGTACTGTGTAGCCCTTTGTTTACTTTGGTGCACTTTGTAGCGTCATTCATCAGGTCCCTCCGATAGTTGTGGGATTTTTGCTCACCGCTCATGATCATTTGACCCCACGGGGATGAGACCTTGCGTGGAGCCCAGATCGAGGGAGATTATCCAATGGTTTGTATGTCTTCACTTTTCCATGGATGACAAGAAGAGGGGCTTCTTTAAAGAAGACGAAGTTACAGGTCTGTGAGAGTCAGAATCTTGCTGTTTTTGGGGTGACCAAATACTTTTTTTTCCACCATGATTTACAATTAATCTTTAAAAATTTACAATGTGATTTCCTGGTTTTTTTTCTCATTTTGTTTCTCAAAGTTGAAGTGTACCTATGATGAAAATTACAGACCTCTCTCATCTTTCTAAGTAGGAGAACTTGCACAATCAGTGGCTGACTAAATACTTTTTTGCCCCACTGTACATGCGCTTAAAATCCAGCGGGAAGTTGGATTTCTGCACTTATCTGATTATTCAAGTGGTCATGTAGCTATACTGCATGATCTAGAAATCAGATTAAAACACAGATAACAAGAGCTGGATTTTACCCAGTAATCAGATTACTCATAGCATGTATATCAGTTACCCGATTTCTCAACCCGACATGCCTTGGGGGTCCACCTATTGTAAAGGCTTGGCTTTATTTGGGTGCGTTTACATGCACTTAATAATCTGATAACTGCAGAAAATCAGATTTTGTCAGTATACCAATTAATGAGTATACATGCACTTAAGTAATTTCTACTTTGCAACCAGCCAATAATGTCACAGAAATGCATGCAATAAACTTCAAAAATGTAATATTAAATAATAAAAAGTCTTTATTTTTCAAGTACAAACTGTGGTTCAAAGTCTCCACGAAGTGTCCCATAGCTGCCTAATTCCGTGGAGCATTTAATTCTGGAGTTGCCAGATCCCACACAAAAAATCCATCACAAGCAATGAAAAAAGTGGCCAAATAAAGCCAAGTCTAGAATAGGTGGACCTGGCAACCATGTTGTGTTAGAAAATCAGGTAAATTGTATACATGTTATGAGTAATCCGATTACTGGGTAAAATCCAGCTCTAAATCTTAATCTGATTTCTAGATTGGAGTATGCCCTATACATGGCCACTTGAATAATCAGACAACTGCAGAAATCCAACTATGATCGGATTATTAAATGTATGCACTTAATAATCTGATAGCTGCTGAAAATCATATTTTGTCAGTAATCCAATCAATGAGAACTCAGGCAGAAATCGGATTTCTGCTTTGCAACCAGTCAATAATCTCACAGACATATGTGACACAAATTTCAAACTTTCATATTAAATTCTAAAATTATTCATTATGTTTTGCTGCCTACAATTCTGTGGCATGTTTAATTCCAGGGTTGCCAGATCCAATGAGTAAAAAACCCGCTAAAGTCAATGGAAAAAGAGGCCAAATAAAGCCAAGTCTTTAGAAATACATGGACCTGGCAAGCGTAGGGGTATACTCGTGCACATGCGCAGTCTGACATTACAATCACAGATTATAATCAGGTTACTGGTACACATGCTATGAGTAATCCCATTACAGAGGTGAACATCCCGCTTACTTTATCAGATTTCTTAATCTGTTTTCTAGATCAGAGTATGCTGTTTACATGACCACTAGAATAATCGAATAACTCTGAATCTGACTCTTAAGTGCATATAAACACACTCAGTGACTATGACGAGATTTTCTCCCATGTTCTGACAACCCCGCATTTAAACACATCACAGAATTAAGCAGCAAAATGAGTATCAAACACTTTGTGCAGACTCTGGATCACAGTATATACTCAAAAAAACAAATACTTTGATTATTTAATATTACATTTTGAAGTTTGTCACATATTTCTGTGAGATTATTGGCTGGTTGCAAAGTAGAAATCCGGTTAGTCATACAAACGCACTGCGTACAAAAATCCGTTTTCTCTGAAAGTCCCACTAACCTACTCAGGATACTGGAATCAGTGCTTGCTGCAGCACGGGAGATGAAGGCTAAAAAAGCAGGTATAGGTAAAGTTTAATGCAAAACCTTACAAGGCACTCAGTCAGCGAAGCCACCAGGGCACACAAGTCGGAGAAAAGAACAACTGCAACCTCAGAGGAGCTCTAAATGAGCACAACAATGCAGGTCTTTAGGCATGGCTGTGTAGAAGCTACTCATAATTCAACTTTTGCTGATGGTACAATGTTTGATAAAAATGATCCAGCTGGAAGTATGGAATGGCCTTGTTTTAATTGTCCTGAATGTAACCACAGATTGTGATATTGTCCTGTGTGCACTTTATGGTAATCAAACAGGGGGTTTAGAATGCCACTGCAACTGAAGGAAAGACTGAACTGAACAGTCAAAAATCAGCCATTACTGGTTGTGGAGAGAAACAGTCCCACACCACCACCAGTTCATTATATTCATTCATTAACAAAGAATAGGATTGATTAATATTATATTCTTTATACAAGAAAGCATCTGACGTTTGTTGACAAAAAACTCTATCCATCTAACCATCGAACCAGGTCTAGTAAAAAGTCGCAGTGAACTCATTGTAATAGGTTGTGTTTACATTTAAAAAAGGCAAAGCGTCTTCGGCATCATGCCTTCTACATATGGAACGACATCTACAGTGTGCTTGAAAGTTCGGAACCTTTAGAATTTCTTATATTTCTGCATATGACCTAAAACATCATCAGATTTTACACAAACTCCTATAAGAAGATAAGACGAACCCAGCTATAGTTAAACAAATGAGACAAAAAATATTTTACTTGGTCATTTATTTATATGAGAAATGATCCCAATATTAATATTAGTGAGGGCAAAAAGTATGTGACCTCTAGGATTTAGCGGTAATTTGAGGTGAAACTACGTCAAAGGGAGATGAACAATCAGTGATGATGTGGGCACCTGTTTTATTAAATAACAGGGATATATCAAGTTTGCTCTTCACAAACCACGTTTGTGGCAGTGTATCATGCTATGAACAAAGGAGAATTTATGAGAAAATCAGAAAAGAGTTGTTGATGCTCACAGGCTGGAAAAAAGGTTACAAAAACCATCTCTAAAAAGTTTGGAGACTCCACCAGCCACCGTCAGACAGATTGTGTACAAAATGGAGGGGGAATTCAAGACCATTGTTACCCTCCACAGGAGTGGTCGACAAACAAAGATCACTCCAAGAGCAAGGGGTAATAGATGGCGAGGCACAAAGGACCCCAGGTAACTTCTACGAAAACTGAAGGCCTCTCTCCACATTGGCTAATGTAATGTTCATGAGTCCACATCAGAAAGAACATGGAAACAACAATGGTGTGCATGGCAGGGTTGCAAGGAGAACGCCCACTGCTCTCCAAAAAAACATGCTGCTCGTTGCAGTTTGCTAAAGATCACATGGACAAAGCCAGGAAGGTATGGAAGAATAGAAGTTTTGTGGATGGAGGAGACCAAATTAGAACTTTTGGTTTAAAAGAAAAGCAATTATGTTAGGAGAGGAAAACACTGGCATTCCAGAATAAGAACCTATCCATTGTGAAAACATGTGGTGGTAGTATCATGGCCTGTTTTTGATGCATATGGGTTTGCCATTCATTGATTGGAAAATTATTATGAAATATATCAGAGAATTCTAAAGGAAAATATCAGGACATCTGTCCATGAACTGAATCTCAAGAGAAGGTGGGTCATGCAGCAAGACAACGACTCTAAGCACACATGTCGTTCTACCAAAGAATGGTTAAAGAAGAATAAAGTAAATTTTTTGGAATGGCCAAGTCAAAGTCCTGACCTTAATCCAGTCGAAATGTTGTGGAAGGACCTGAAGTGAGCAGTTAATGTGAGGAAACCCACCAACATCCCAGAGCTGAAGCTGTTCTGTACGGAGGAATAGGCAAAAATTCCTCCAAGCCGGTGTGCAGGACTGATCAACAGTTACAGGAAACGTTTAGTTGCAGTTATTGCTGCACAGGCGGGTCACACCAGATACTGAAAGCAAAGGTTCACATACTTTTGCCACTCACAAATATGTAATATTGGATCATTTTCCTCAATTAAAAAATAAATGACCAAGTATAATATTTTGGTCTCATTTGTTTAACTGGATTCTCTTTCTAGTTTTAGGACTTGTGTGAAAATCTGACGATGTTCTAGGTCATATTTATGCAGAAATATGGAAAATTCTAAAGGGTTCACAAACTTTCAAGCAACATACATTTGGAGAACCCAAAATTCTACCATGTTCTGAAAACGCCTATTCATGGTCCTTTTGTTTTTAACGCATCGCTGCCCTTAATGTGGTTATGAGCTGCTAGTTTTCCATGTTCATGAATAGCTTTCCTGTGTCAACTCAATATTAATTTTCAAGCACAATAATCTCAAGTATACCTAAGGAAGCAATTTACCTTATATATCTAGCCAAACATATCTTTATTTAGCCAGCGCTGTGGTTACTGTGTTCTTAAGTGTCTTATATAAATGACTAACTACAAAAGTACCCTGACCTAAAGTTAATCTATAACTGATAAATCAAATATTTTTGAGTTCTGCCCCATGCTAGTGTGCTGTAATGTTTTTTAACTGGCCTGTTTGCATTTTGGTCTGTTTAATGTCATGGAATAATATTTAAGAATTTAATGCAAAGTATTTACAACTTTGAACAAGTACAAAATGTGCAGTGGTAATCTTAAATAGGACTTAGATTCCAATGTAACTTAAAACAACTTGACACCAATATGTGCCAGCTCTACATCCCATCTCTCAATAAAATACAGTATTAGAACATGTGCATATTAATTATTTAAATCATTATTTATTAGCTTTCAAGATAGCTTTCTTTTTGAGTCTTATATGATAACATGATTGTATTCTGAGTGATTTATTTAATAATTATTTAACATTTCACAATGTAACACAAAAATATCAACTTAAAGTAGTCAGTGAGCTAACTTAGTCCTAACAAGTTTTTCCCCTTTAAACTGAGTCATTAACATGTTCCTATTAGATGTGATTGGTTCAAAATTGATTCTGTTTTCAAAACAAAAATTCAGTGATCACTAATTTGACCACAAGCAATCCATATAATCGCAATTTTTGAGTTTGCTCAATAAACATTAACACTTAAATATTAAGACTTGTGCATCTAATGCTTTCATAATTCCTATAAAAGTCTGTTACAAAGTACAGTGGTGGCCTAGTGGTTAAGGTGCAGGACTATGGACCAGAAGGTCCGGGGTTCAAATCCCACCTCCGCCAAGCTGCCACTGTTGGGTCCTTGCCACTATGGTAAGTTCTTCATAGTGGTAGACAGTGTATGATATTGTACATTTCTATGAATACAGTTTAAGTAACTAAAACACAAAAACTACTATTTATATACTTTTATAACTGTTCCCCGCTTTCAGTTAATATTAGAACTGTATTATACACACAGAGTTGCTTAGACATCTTATGATAGTATTAATACAAAAAGTCTCGTAGTATACCAAAACGTTTTCACAGGCATCTCAGTTGAGTGAAACCACAATAGCAATAATTAGTTTTCAATAATGGCAGAGAAATGGAGAAGTGGGCTGAACAGTGTCAATCCAGCTCTTGGAACATCACATGCTGTGGTTAATAAAGAGCTGACAGTTGCTAATGGTGTTAACGAATTGGCATTTTTCTCATTACGTTGACCAGATACAGTATGTGATAAAACAATGCATAGTACACTTCCCTTCCAAACAAGGCCATGAGTAAAAAATGAAGCTTATAAATTACAGCACTGTGCAAAATTCTTAGGCCACCATTAGATTTGCTGTTTTAGCAATGGTATAATGGCTATATATAACAATGTTGACTGATCTTCATTCCAGTATTTGTGAGCTTTAGCATGTCTTAGCTTTTTCAAGCCTGTTCCCCTTCTGAAAAAGTGGTTTCTTGGCTGCTACCCTTCCAAAAAGACCATTCCTGATCAAGCTTCTTCAGAGTCTAGAAGGGTCAACTTGAAGCTACCAGATGCTGCTATTGCTCAAATGTAAGGGGAGGTAGGCTAAGTATTTGCCACTGTAGCCTACAGAAGCTGTTCTTCCAGTTTTTTTAATACTGGACACAAATTTCCTGTATTTCCTGGTTGTATTCTAACAAAGAGACTGAGATATAATTACATATGGTCTTTATCGTTGCAAAAACAATAGTTTACCTGATCTAATGGTGGCCTTTTGTACAGTATTGTATGTTTGTGTGAATACATATTACAGTATGAAGCATAAGGTAGTGGGTTCCTGTGAATCAAATATTTATATATTTTCTCTGTCACTTAAAGGTCTTACATTACTATTCTATTAACATTATTTTAACTCTAAAATCAATGGTTAAAATCTACCATCTTACATTTTATACATTATGTATACAGTCCCATTGTGCCTCACCATCCATGTCAGCACAGTCCCTTTCTTTTCTTACCACAAGAATTGCATTTAAGCAAAAACAGGAAAAACTGGCTTATAAAGAGTAAAAT